>ML994075.1:0-50243 GCA_010093945.1 Delitschia confertaspora ATCC 74209 | reverse complement strand
ATAATAAGCCCCCCTCAAAAAAGCCCCCGCCTCCCTATACCTCCCCCCTACCTCCATCCTTAGCCCCCTATCCGCTACCAAAATATCCTCAATAGTCTCCCTCAACCCCTCCAACTCCCACAACCCCCAAAGCAAATAAACTTCAATCCTAACCTCCAATTCATCCTCCTCCCCAACACCCCTCAACTGTCTCCTCCGTCCCCTAATCTCTTTCTCTGATGCTTGCGCCATCAACTCCATTCCACGGCGCAAACTAAAGAGTCGCTTGTCTGAGAGGGAATAGAGTGTGGCACGGATGTTGTAGGATGCGCAGAGGGAGTCAATGGAGGTGGTGTTAGAGAGGAGAATGTGGGCGAGGGATTGGCGGGCGTGGTTGGGGGAATGGGAAAGGGGGTGCGAGGAGGCGATGGTGGGGAGGGTGGAAGGGCGAGATGTACCAATTGGAGGATGGGAAGACGATAAGAAAGATGGGGTAGGGGTTTGCGGGACGGTGTTGAGGAGTTTGAGGTGGATGGGCCCAGACAGGTCTTGGAGGGTGTCGAGGTGTGGCCAGAAGTGGATTTGGTTGGTAGCGAACTGATCGGGAAACAGAATTGAAACAAGGTAGGCTTTCAGATCTGTTAGAACAAGGATTGGCAGTAGGATAGGGAAACTACTTACTCAGATGCTCGTTGCTCCAGCCCGACTCCGTCTGAATGCTGCCTTCGTCGCCATCTTCTTCATAAGGGTCTCCTTCTGTAAGCATATTTAGGTCACTGTGATCTTCTTCGCCATACCAAGTGCTCGCTGCGGAGCTGCTGTAGCCATCTCTACTTCCTGAAGTGCCCTCGGAGTTAACATCGTTCCCAAGCAGGGTCGTGTGTTTGAATGCCTGATGTTTGCGACGGAGGGATGATAGGTGATGCTGAAGGGAACTGTCAAGAGGACTGTAGATGTCAGCGAGTCAGCGGTTGCTGGAGGGCACCTATGTCTTCTTACCTGGCGGGGTCATTTGTAACTGCAGCTGAGTCATCGAAAGGGTTTGAGATGAGACGGTCGGACATCGCGACCGGTGAGAGAGTCGTCATCGCAGGGCTGGGTTTGTCAAAGGGTCGAGCTGAAGTGAAGAGTGATAACAACGAATGTCGGAGAATATAACAGCAGTGATCAGACAGTGGAATGCTTCCGATAAGAATGAAAGCACTTGGCTCTTGAAGTAAGTGTAAATAGAGGCCTGGATTTAGTAGACTCGAGAGGCCCGATGCGACAACACAGGCAGTCTAACCGTGCAACCCCTTATGAGTCTGAAAGCTTGAGAAAGAGGTTGCTTGACTTTGAACAGCTTAACGGATGTTTTTCCTCGGATAGCTCGATTGGCAGGGGGTGTATGGTAGGTTACAGCTAGGATGACGGAGAGAAGAATCCATAGAGAGTAAACAAAGAGAGAATAGAAAAAGACACAGGATCCTCAGCGGTCTGGAAATAGTGGA
The DNA here is from genome assembly GCA_010093945.1 of Delitschia confertaspora ATCC 74209. Classification (NCBI taxonomy): domain Eukaryota; kingdom Fungi; phylum Ascomycota; class Dothideomycetes; order Pleosporales; family Delitschiaceae; genus Delitschia; species Delitschia confertaspora. The sequence continues at coordinate 48,774 of ML994075.1, read as the reverse complement.
TAAAGAGTATATGATAGCCCACAATTGCTTAGGCTCAATGTCAATGCAGATAGATAAGAGTTGGAGCGGCCTGCAAGGACAACGTATAGAAAAGCTAGAGTCAATGTTGACTTGTTGAGATTATACTCAACATGGCTGCCATGTATTGAGGGGTGAGGCTAGAAGGAATAAAGCATAGCGACTCGTAAGGATTTATAGGTGAAAGAGTAATGCGTTTGAAGAAATTCATGTGTCGGAGGCGTGACACTCGCAAACCTGCGCGTAAACGGTACACTTGACTTGGTCCGGTGCGGCCGTCTTCCCCGAACTTACGCAGCTGCAGCCCTTGGAACAAGAAGATAAATATCCACAACCGCAGCTCTGAGGTGACATGCATAATGGCCGGTCACAGACAACGGCTCTGCACATTTCAGAATCAACAGCGCGTTAGACTAGCCCACCGCAACGAACAACAGAAACGATAGGAAATAAACTTGAAAAAGATTGGAATTCCTACTCCATGATGGTAATATACAATTCTTATACGTTTCTGGCAAATATCATGTGCTTCTTCAGATGCACTGGTGTCTCTCCTTTGGGAGTGTCTGGTATCGTCTTTTCCAACTTCTACAAAAGAATATTAGTTCTGACAATGGAGAAGGCTGGATAAAGAAAATGTACGGACCAAGTTGTCAAACACGCATTTATTGAGCTTTCTCTCGGCACTCCGACAATTCCACAATTGGTGGTTGTAGTTCTCCAAGCATTGCCAATGGCCCCGAAATTCCGCCAAGCAGTGTTTGTTGATATCGTCAATCCTATTCAAAGCCAAGTAAGTGAAATTGTCCCCGAATTCGGACGTGGGAAGCTCCTACACGCTGGCAGCGCATCTTGTGACCTTACGACCTTCCTTCAAGCACTCCAGCTCGCCCCGGCCGTTGGCGTCGGTCTTGCACATCATGTAGTCGTCATTGTAGGCTTTGCACCGGGCGCCGATGAAGTATGAAGCGCTGAGGAGGGGCGCAGAGGTAGCTCCAAGTTCCTTGACCTTAGGGATCTCCTCAGGCAGAGGGGTGGTGTCGATGAGGTTTTGCTGATTGAAACTGGCAGAAATTAGCATCCCACAGCTTGAGTGGACATGATATTTAATCCTACCGGGGCTGCCTGGAGGCCATGTTGACAGCGGGGTTGCAATGGGTGCCAGAACTTATCCCAAGGTGACTTGGTGATCGGACGTCTGGCGGATGAGGTTGAGCCGCATATTACATAAGCCAGACATAACGCGCGGTGATTGGTTGGAGCGAGAGAGGCAGCTTCACGCTTTCTTTTGAGGATCGCACCTTCGACAACAAAACAATCCGCTGTCCGTCCAATAATCCCCCACACCACCGCCGACCACTCATTGCCAATTCATTCAGTTCGATCGCAGGAGTCAACATATTCGTTCCGTCCCCTCCTTCACGACACCCGCTTTGTGAACAACCGCGAAGCCAACGGTGTGTGACCGCATTCCTCTCTTTAGGCCACCACCCATAACTATATCGGCCATGTCGCTCTTTGGCCAACCACAAAAGCCAGCAGAGGCCCCAAGGTTTGGTACACTTTTTGGCAGCTCCACCGCCCCATCTGGAAGCCTATTTGGCACATCTCAGCCTTCATCTCAACCCGCCGCAAATACCTTCGGTTCGACATCAACAGCTGCACCAACCACTAGTCTATTTGGTGCACCACAGCAACAACAACAGAATGCAGGCAATAGCTTGTTTGGTGCGTCTCAAGCGCAACAGCAACAGCAGCAGCAACCCCAAACCACAAGCCTCTTTGGCGGGAGTGTGCAGGCAGCACCACAGCTCTCTGTGCAGCAACAAGAGACACTCCAAAGCCAGCAAAAAGAGAGGGCATTACCAAGGCTAGGACAGACTCTAGCAGCAGAGTCCAGTAGCGGGCGTATGTGGTGTAATCTCTCTGGTTGATCTATCCCTAACCGTGACCCCCAGGTGTCGTATCCGTTCAAGAACAGATGATGGAGCTCGTCAAAAAATGGTCGCCGGAATCCAATGATACCGTCTTTCAAACATACTTCTACAACGAGGTCCAGCCGGATCATGTCCCCTTCTACGCCCCCACGCCAGAAGATATCAAAGAGAAATGGGAGGAAGCTCTTTCTAACAAACCTGGTCCTAACGCTATCCCCGTGCTTGCGAAGGGGTTCCGTCACATCGGCGCACGCATCCACCTACAGCAGTTAGCCATAGGAGCTCTGAGAACTCGATTGCATGAAGTCAACAACAGTCTATCCCATATGAAGGACAAACACGAGCTGGATGTTGCATCGCGCATAACGGAGGCTAGGCGGAAACACATTGTTTTCACTCAACGGTGCTTGGCTTTGGCGACTAAAGTTCAGATTCTGCGGAACCGGGGTTACGCTATGGACACCGCAGAGGAAGAGTTGAGAAAGAAGTTGGTGGAGCTAGAGAAGAAGACCTTTGACCCTGTTCTAGGCGGTCGGCAGGAGGAGATATGGGCACGGATGTCGGGCGTGAGGGAGCGTGCTCGCATACTCCAAGACGAGACAGAGAAGCTGGGCAAGGCAGTTGAGAACCAGCAGGATGGTGACCTATTGTCAGAGGAAGATCAGAAACAAGTTGAGGAGGTGAGAAAGTTGGTCTCGTATCCGTGAATTGCGCTAACACATCTACAGCTTCTCAAGAAATTCGATAAGCAGCTCGAACACCTTAAGAATGAGGTCGATGAAACAAGAAAGGAATATGATGAGTGGCAGGGGCAAAGTACGGCCAATAGCACTGCACCCCGGCGGTGATAGCTAGAGATCGGGAGCAGGCTTGAATGTACGACTATGGAATGAGTTTTCGAACCTAGGAAAACCCATTTGGATACCATAATGTTTGTAAATGCGTCTCCGTCGAGCGGAGGGGACACGCTGGACTGCAAATATACCATTCAATTTCAAGATCTTGAAGACTGGTGCTGAGGATTCTGATGCGCATATACTGATTTTTGTGTCCATTGAGTATTTCTTATGGGACCCTCTTGCACGCTAGAGCAGATCGACAATCCTGCTGCAAGTCCACATATATGTCGTCCGATATGATACAGTTAAATGTCCACCCGTCGTTCCTCACCCCTAAAAGTACAGTATTATGCCACCATGATGCCGCCGGAACGCCGCCAAAGGAAGGGACACAGTGTGAGACGTGAGTGATCTAGATAAGTTTGCGGGCATAGTCAATGGCGAAAGGAGCTGCTCAATGTATTAGCAATGTGACTTCCTACATGATCTGGAGAGCACAGACAGAGGTAGAGTAGGATGCATGCCGTGGCAGTCCATCTGATAGTTTGAGCGGTCTCAGCCTCCGCAGCCTTGCATCATGTTAACAGATTTGTTCTGTGAGTGATATCCTCACGATGGAATCGGCGTACCTGGATCTCGGCCTTGGAAGGTCCTTGTTGTGGTGCTGGATCAAAATTTAGTAATTGTTCCATAGTAGAGCGAAAGGGGTAAAGTGACTTACGGCCTCCGAACATGATTTATGGGTTGCGACTTGAAAGTAAGGGGATTGTAGTGTAACCTAGGTTTTTCTAGAGTGACGTTCGCCGACACTTGGGTTGCTAGGAGTCGGAAACAAAGCCCGGTGAAAGGTTCTTCCGGGCCGAATCGATAGTTTGCCCTCACTACCTTACTACCTCCTGCTTCCTTCACTTACACCTCCAACTCACGTCTTTCTACCTCGACCGGAAATCTTCCTTTAACAACCACAAAACTTTGTTTTCACGATCGCTACAAAGAATACACTGATCCTACCTTAAATTGATACGCGAGCCCACCGCGCTGCTAAGAGCATGGAAGACGTCAAGTTCACCCATTCGCATGACAACGATGTTCTTCCTGAAGCTGGCAACGACCCAGATGATCCGCTTCGCCCCGAGATTGACGAAGAGAACTCGACGCCGCGACCTCCCCTCGCTGATCCCAACATGGACATGGAAGTCACCGACTGGAAGCCAGATGTTGAAGCTGAGCAACATGAGGATGAGGGGCTCTCCTCCGACGAATCAGATCTCTCAGAAGTGGATGAAGGCCAGTTTGCCGATTTCAACCCGGAAGAAATTGCTATTGAGGAGCGCCCTCCACAGATGATCGATGAGACCAATGTCAGTCTTATCGGAGTGCATAAGAGACAGCGAACCGAGGGAGAGGAGGGTGAGAGGAAGAAAAAGAAGAAGAAGGATAGTCGGAGGGAGAAGCCGAAGAGAGGCAGGAGAGGAGTAGATGAAGAGGAAGCCGATGGAGAGGATGCTGGTGGTAGGAAGAGTAGGAAGAGGAAAGAGGGGAGGGTCAGGGGAGCTACACCTGATGAGAATGAAGAGGAGAATCTCACTCCTGAAGAGCGTAAGCCTCTTTGCGCCGCTGCTGGTGCCGGAAGCAATACTAATTTCTGAATAGGCCGGAAACGCGCTCTCGATCGGGCTATGGACAACATGATGAAGTCAACCACTACTCGTCGCCGAAGGAAGGACGGCATCGACCTAGAACAGATGGCTGATCAGGAGATTGAGGACTTGCGGAAGCGCATGGCCGAAGCAGCTGAAGCAGACAATGAAGGCCGCCAACGTGGGGAACCCGCATCCCACAAACTGAAGCTTCTTCCTGAGGTTGTCGCGCTGCTCAACAAGAACACCCTTAAAGAGTCCATCGTAGATCCTGAGATAAACCTTCTGGAAGCAGTTCGTTTCTTCCTAGAGCCCCTTAGTGACGGCAGTCTCCCGGCCTACGATATCCAGAAGGAACTCTTTGCCGCACTGGCGAAGCTACCCATCAACAAAGAGACGCTTGTTGCAAGCGGAATCGGTAAAGTCATTTGGTTCTATACTAAGAGCAAGGTCCCCGAGGTAGGTATCAAGCGTCAAGCCGAACGTCTCTTCATGGACTGGACTCGACCAATTCTTCGCCGCACTGATGACTACCGGAAGAAGGAGTTTCAACAGGCAGATTTTGATCAGTCGTAAGTTTGCTATATCATATAAATTGAAAGTAATGCTAACAATTTCCAGGAAACTTCCTGTTCGCAGCCACCAGCCAGTCACCAGCCAGGCCGTCGCTCGTGCCAAAGCTCTTGAAGCTCCTCGTAACTGGCAACGTGCTCGTATGGAGGCTGGTCCAACGACCTACACTATCGTTCCTAAGAGCAATGTTGTTGCCGAGGAACCAGCGCGTCGTACCGGTGGTGGAGATGACATCTTCAAGCGTCTTAAGGCTAAGGGAAACCGGCGTTAAAGCTCAAAGTCCCAAACTTTTCGCTTCGAATCAATCCGGGTCGGACAGATATGCTCAGTCATTTTCACACTTTATCACTTTTGTAGGGAGGGGTGACAGAATAATAGGAAAAGGTGCTATGGATAGTGCGCTGCATCGATTTGATTACTTTACTTCATTATATGGTTAGTTGGTTGCATGACCGGCGTTCGGCAGGTCGGAGCCATAGGAGTTTTTCTTTAGGGATTCGGGCAACAGGAATAAGACTGACGGTAGTGTAAGCTAAACTAGGTCTAGAAGGCCTGTATTTTCGAATTCATGAAAATATTTGAAGCTTGAGTTCTCTTCTTTGTTATGTCTTTCTTCTCCATATTACTTGCCCTCTAATGACATAAGCACGTCGGGAATCGAGTTTCCAAGACTGCCTATACTAAAAAGAAGTCTTACGGAGCTTACTCACTACCTGGTTTATATTTTGTCACTTAAATTCCTCTCGGACACCGTGCTACAAGGTCTGGGCTCTGAGTGCTAGATATCCGCCTGCCGATCTTAGTCCTTACTTCCCATAATCGGCACACAGACGGTATATCTGCCTCAACTATCGCTGGGTGGGCATGGGGCAGCGGGAGATATAGGCTTTGCCTGTCCTGAAACCCGCACTGACTACAGCTCGGAAGGTCTATCTTGACCGCAGATCTCTAGACTCGGGTTTGCGAGCAATAAGATGGAGGGATTATCCAAAATTTCGATCAATGCATCCACGATGGAGGGGAAGATTAGACCTTCCTCTTCTAGCGACGAGATACCGATTTTAGACCATCGAATGTCTCACTCTTTGGTCATGAATAGGGAGGTGGACTCTTCACTGAATTATTGTTCTGGATGCATACATAAACATGCAAGCCATATGTCTTGTTAAGGGATATATACCATTGAGTGTCGACCTCTGTCTCCGCCATCTGGTCATGAAGATAGGTAAAATCTTGCATCGAGCCTTCGATTCTACAATGTGTACGCGGTTGCTGTAAGTAATCAATTGTGCCACAGAACTCCCGCAATTGTCGGTCTCTTCGTATGAACATGCTGATAGGTTTAATCTTCGACCTAGACCCAAATGCATATGCAATTGCTGCAAGCCATGTTCTTGTATCCGATATTGTTCTACAAAGCAGATAATTGATTTAAATCTCAATGCATTCACAATTCCGGCATGCCACCCATCCCTCTTACCTCACTTCAATTTTATCTCATAGTCTGTCGCGTGAAGAACAAGGTCCGGGAGCAATATCAAATACCGAATCTGCACCCTCTTCCAAACATAGAGAGGCAAAAAAGCCACAAACCAGAAGCCATAAGCCGTGCTGTAGTACCGGAGCAGGTGGCTCCTAGTCCTCCACGCGAGACGTACATATACGATGGATATGGCTTCATGCAATGAGGGGTAGGAAAGTAGGTGTGATATCGTAAGCATTAAACAGTTCGAACAAGCCACTTACCTAGGTACACGGCTTCGCATTTAGAAGATATAATATACACAAAACCGACTTACCGGCTCTTCGCCCCAGTAACTACGTCACCTATGCTGAACGGCCCCATTTAGAAGGTAATGCGAAGCTCCCATCCCCTCATGCTCCTCCGTGTATGGAAGAGGAAGGTGGGGTGAATTCTTACCTTGCATTCAAGCAACCACATGAATTCGGAAGGAAGAAAGGCACACGGGGACGGCAAACAAGGATAAGCGAAGAGGCCTGAGAGACATGGTTTGGCGTTGCGTTTGGTGGTTTTCTCTCTTGTGGATCGTGTGGAGTTGGTGAACTGTATGCCGGCTAATCTATATAGATTAACTGCATCGGGTGTGGTTCCGGGGAGGGAGCTGATGGTTAGAAGTGATCTTTGGGGTTGTTGCATAGAGATATAGGGGAGGAAATTGTGCTATTGTGGGAGAGACGCCGAGGAAGTTATTTTTGGGTTGTGTTATATTTCGTATCTAGAATGACTGAAAAGAAATGTTGAATATATACTCCGGTAAGAATGTAGGTATATCGCGCCGTAAATCAAGTCTATATGTCCCTTTGTACAAAATGCCAAAAAAGAGGGAAACGTTTGCCACAAGGACAACCAGGTCCTTAATGATCCTATCTCCAGCATCTGCACCTACGGAGTTCATAGACATCGTAAGCAGATATCATTTTGCCGCCCCAAGCCCCCCAATACGTAGAAATTCGTAGCCTATCCTGGCCCCACCGCATCCTTGTATGTGCTGCTACACAAGTCCATGTCCAGTTTGCCCCACATTCGGACACTACATTGTTTTCATGGCCATATGAATGTATATACTCAGGGTTCTTTCATCCACTTGGTAATTTTGGGAAAACATAGTAATAGAGCGACTTAGTCCGATTCATTCCTGCTGGCTTAGTAATCCTCCTCTTCATCTTTAAGACCTCCAGCTACTCTCGCCAAGATCAGTTCGAGATATGGACGTCGACAGTGACCTCGACAGTGACAGTTGTGATGGTCCTAGGTTCGGATCGCCACTGTCTAGTTCGGGTATCCTCAGTGTCGGTGCTCTTGCGATGACTGCTCTGGTCTTCATACTCATCAAGCGATCATAATGCGGTCGGATGTCGTAATCTTTAAATGTCTCTCCAGCTCCAAGTTTTATGTTGCGAAGCATACACTTACTACCGTCTTTGATCCAGAAGCACTGCAGACAGTTCTCCAGTGGCATGGCGAGTGCTATGCAGCCAGGTTTGAAGGCATTCGTGCTGATTTTTGCGGTTGCTTTCTTAAGTTTGCGAGGGACGAGTATGCCTGTTGGTGAATATTCGAACTGGATCATTTCCGTCATAGCGTTGGCGACCACGAAGTTCTGGCTTGACGGGCTTTGTGCGGCATAGATTATCTTGGTGGAATAAACTTCGTTTTGAAGATCGTCGTATCCGGGAAATGGAATCATAAGCGGGTATTCCTTGCCTAAAAATGCTGTTAAAACAGCGCAACGCCGGACAGGGTCGTAAAATACGCCAGTTAGATCGCCGTCGTTTAAAGTCCAAGGGGGTAATGGAAACGATCGGGAATTCTCTGAAATCATAGAGACCGGCTCGCGGCTGCAGTCCCAGACATCGACGTATACGTGATGATCCCCTAATTGGGTGGCAACGACAAGGCGTTGACTGTCCGGAGAGAAGTATAGTTTTCTGGAGACAATTGCTCCAGATCTTTGGGCTTCCTCTGCCGCTTCTTTTGAACTGATACCTTTTCCTGAGGTCCCGAACCAGCCGGGATCTTTGAATTGTTCTGCAACGGCTGGGTTTTTCGAACGCCCTACTGGAATCGTTCGCCGATGAACATTACCTCCACGCAATTCGTACACCTGAATTTGGTGATGGAAGGCCAGTGCTCGAATGCCACCCTCCTCGACCTTGTAGATAGTGATCTCATCATTTATAGACGTTGCCACATACTGGTCGTTCCGCGAAACAGCAAGACATATGTCTCCCGCACGTCCATGGTCCAATTCGATTTCCGATTCTGGTGAGATGTTGATTCCGTTGTAGACGACTAGTCTTCGTTTCTGGAATATTGTAAGCCACTAAAACACCCAGGAAATACTATGCATGTTACCTGTAGTGCATTTATAATAACAACGCATTTGTGATTTCCAGCAGTGGCAGCTTCAATTCCTGTAATTGTATACTTGCAGCCTTGGATGGAAGTGGTATCGTTACTCGGTATATCAAATCTGATAAGGTAATCACCCCCCTTTCCCCATAGCAATAAGGAGTGCCCGGACGTTGAGAAAACAAATGAGGGATCTTTTGGCAATGGATAAGGCTCCTTCTCCTTTGGGGTTGGTTTACGTCTGATGGAATTTGCAATCCTAACTGTCCGACTACTCTTAGGTTTGCTAATACTCCCCATACTCTTACTCGACTCTGTAGATGGTGTGTTCAGCCGGAGACTTGAAATATCAGATCTAATGTCGATTGCTGGATCCGAAGTGGGTGGGGTGTTTACAGGAATAGGGAGATCAACCGACATCCTTGATGCGAGCGGGATTGGTACATTAAGTGACTCAGTGAAAGGGCTGACGGGTGAGTCGAGAGAAGAATAAGTGCCCTGTCCACGAAAGAATTGAGTTTGAACTGCGGGGCTGACTGGCGAGTCCAAGTACCCCGGAGGGTTTTCCGTCGGTAACGAGATGGTGGAAATACCAGTATTAGGATGAGAAGTTTGTGGCGGAGCGTTATTCGGTAGAGTAGGCTGTGAAGAGGCGCTTACAGCACCACTATCTGCTTCTGATGCTGACGTACCAGACGCAGCATCGTACGATCCATAATCTCTAATTGAGTACTGACTGAGGCTGTAATCATCGACTTGTAGACGATCTAGCGCAGTTGTTAAGCTTTGAAACGGTTCGACCAGTCGGGCAAATTTTATCTTATCGCCGGAAGGGCAGCTCGGACATTGAATGCCTTCTTTCCAGTTGACAATCGGGCTATTTTCTTGGACGCTCTGTGTACTGTTAGATCCGTATGACCCCGTCTAATTTCAAGGGGCACCTTTGGAGTTGATTCATACCTCGTAGGCCCATTTATCGCACCATCGAAGTTTGTACTCAAGCAGCTTTTTAGGTAAGACATGTAGCTTAGGGCAATTCACTATATAGACTGGAAGTAAAGACCCTTCCAAATCCTTTGCTTGGGTTTCAGCATTAGTGGGAGTCATTCGAATAATCCAATCCCGAACTGTATCTTGCATATCATCAGATGATACCGAGGTTTTAGCGTTGAATTGTTCGTGACCGGCCTTTCGGTTGGAGAGCCATTCGCAGAACGCTCTCTCAGCATTTTCATAATAGCTATTAAGCCCCGAAACTTGCTTTCCATATCTGGTAGTCCTGGTAGGCTCAGGCTGTCCTGCAGATCTTTGCTGCTTGTAGTGCTTAGCTCACTGCTCTTATCAATGCAACAGAGCGCAAGGACCTACAAGTATTGAATCTTGTCTAGACAAAAATCGTTCCAGATCATCATTCCAATCAAGCAAGTTGATGGCTAAAGAGTCCATTAGACCAGGTGGCGGCGTCATGGGACCAGTGCTGTGGAATACGGTAATGAGGAGACTGGTTCTGGTTTGACAGATTAGTTCCAGTGTCTCGTCCACCTCATCGGACAGTGAAGTGCAAAGGCCGGTCGTACTGCCCTGCCGACGAAGGTCAACGAAGCGCTGAGTAACAGCGGATTCTACAGCCCATAGGCAATCGAAGAGAACCCAATAGGCATCGGCCCAGTCCTCTTCCATTGTTCCATGAATGAGCCCGGTCACGAATGTCTCCGGTCTTATGTCCAAGGGATACTTGAAAATGAGTTAGTAGGAATCCTTTCGGGAGACATTCTATAAGTCGAATGGCTTACTAATCCGGCAGCATAAGTTGGAAGTCTTGCATTCGACCATTCCTGAATATAGGCGTTTACACGTGACTCGTTCACCGAATCCAGTACAGGAGCAAAAAGCTGAGAAACCACAAATGCTTCTACGCCTAATAGACGATCATGCTGCCATGCGGCATTGATAGCAGCTTGAAGACGCCATTTGTCTTGGGTGGAGATGGTTTCTCTTCTTATCAATAGAAGCCGGAGACCAGAAAGCGTAGTTTGCGCGAGAATGTGCCTTTGTCTGGTGAAATCTTTGGTTAAAAGGGTAGTCTGACTCGAGAATAGCTTGGATTTAATGTTGATGAGGTACAAGATGGTAGAGAAGAGCAGTTCGGACGGAAGCAGGTAGGATAGGACATAAGGCGGGCATTCCGAGAGGCCAGTTGCGATTCCACTAAGATAAGTTCTCTGCAAATCGAATATCGTCTTGATCCAAATAACGGAGCGAGTGGCTTCTTGCACATTTTGCGAGACATCCTCCTGGAGGGTCGAATCGACGGCATGCTGACCCAAGATCTCTCGTAGGATGTTGGCAATGTCGTGTCGGTTCTGAAGCTGGACCCAAACCTCGCTCAGGGTGCGATGTCGGGAGGACATTGACGCGGAGCAGAGGAAGGAATAAGAGACGAAGACACGATGGGTAGTAATACGAAGCCTGGAATTAACAAAGAGGCTTTCACAGTCTGGATTGAATCGCAAAAGTGATGCATGGTTGGCGGGGCGCGATGATGTCGATGGGTGAATGAGGGATGGATGCCTGAGCGTACCGCACTGCACGCACGCACCCACCCAGAAGAGGAGTACAGAGCCGCACCGGCAGCAGCACCACAGCGCAGTGTTACCTGCAACGCAGATAGAAGCACACTTTTGACCGGAGTTGGTCACAGGAGAGATTCGGCTGAGCTTGTTGCATTCCCCTAGAGCGAGTTGTTGGAAGTGGTCAGTGCCATGAAATAGGGTGAACCGGTAGATAAGCGCTTCAGCTTTGACAAGGTGCCGCAAAAGAGGGTCCAAGGGGAGAGAAAATGCGGAGAAAAGAGAGCGAATTGCCTCTCCAGTGCTTGTCTGCTGCTCGGTCGATTGATTGATTTATTACATACATATAATCTACCTTGGTCAGCCCCCCCTGTTCCGCAACCTAAACAATGATAATATTACCCGAACTCCTGCACTTGCCACTCGCTCTACTCCGTACATATCGCGCATCACCTACATCTCAAAACCGGGAGCGAATAGGGATGGCCGGCCTCCTCCAACCATCACTACCGAACGGGCGCGCAAATAGAGGAAGGATGTAGCCGCTCCGGCCTAGGCTAGGAACTGCAAGAATGCCGTCCGGAAATATACATGAAATGATACAAGCATACATACAGACATCCATATGTAGCGGCTGGAAACAAATATATTCCTTGGAATTGCACGGGCCGGTGAACCCGTCACGTGAGAATAGTCTTTAAAAGGAAGCTGGAAGCCCATTTCCAGCTGCAGCATGGGCAACAACCCTCTTTCGGAATAAGGTATCTATTAGTTTTGTCAAGGAAATTCGTCAATACTCTACAACCCTCCTATTTCAACCAGTGCCATATGAAATTGACCGTAGCTTTAAAATTCTCCTCATTCCACATGGGCTCTTTCGGATTGGGCAGTTCCAAGTGCCCGCGTCTTCGGCCCGGTACAACGACTTTGGGCGGGGGCCTTTGGATCTGCATTGAGGCGTTGCGTTTCCATTTGAGCGGATTCCAGCCATCCGATTTAACGTGATACGCTGCGATGAGGGCAAAAAACACGACAATCTTCAAAAGAAGTTAGCGCTGCCGCATCTACACATTTTTGGTAACACTTACTCCGATATATGAAGCTATAAAATCAGGTATGCTGAAGGGATGTACAAACGCACGCCAGTTGTTGAACAATATAAACAGAACGCTGAATGAGAGCCCATAATAAGCCCTGAACAGTTGGCCATGTGTACGGTAAGGATACTGTTTGTCGTCTCGGTTGTATGCATGTCGGTTCTCTAGGGTATGGTCCTCAGCCGCGTCTTTGATGCGATGGTAGAAAATAATGTATGATAGGCAGATGACCGTATAAGAAATCAGTTCCGATATAACCGCATTATTCGTTATTCGTCCCAGAACCTGAGTATGTCAGAACTGACCATGCGTTGTGGAAAACGTTTACTTACAACCGATGGGTATGGCTTGATGCAGAGGAAAGCGATAAGGCCAAAACACCAAGACACTGTCACAGTCCCCAGTGGCACTCCTCGCGATGTCGTTCGTTCCAGCCTTCGGCGCCAGCTTTGTGCCCATAGTGGCCAAGCCTCCGGAATCGAAGCCAGAGCATGTAAAAGTCGGCTTGAGTTGTAAAGCGAATTGATAGCACATGTAGTTGCTGAGAAGATAAAAAACCCATTGAAAATACTAGGGAAGGCTCGTAGATGGTTCCTCACCGCGGCAAGGACATATATACTGTTTTGACCGGCGCGCACGCTGTTGATATCGATGTTGATCAGATTTGGATCATCCCGAGGAACGTTGAGCCCTCCAGCAAAAGTGCATAACAGGTAGAGTACAGTAATTCGCATCGTCAGTTTCTTAGTGGCCAGTTTAATTGTCTCATGCTTTTCCAAGTCCTTGTTCTCGGGAGCAGTAATTGCAATAGTCTCGAAGCCAACGAACGAGAAGAAAGCGGTGGTGATCCCTGTCCATAGAGCCAGAAACTGGCCAGGGGAGCCTTTGATTACAACTCCTGGATTTGCGTCGTGTGATGGATGGACGATGAATTCGTCTGAAGCAAATCCGTACGGTTTGTTCCATGTCCAGAAATGGTTGTTGTTGGGCACCGGGACCCTTTGCACCGCAGACAGTATAACATTGAAGACAATAAGCCCGGAAATGAAGAAGATCTTTATGACACCAAAGATATACTCAATCTGGCCGTATTGACGCACGGGAAGTAGGTTGATGACTCCAATCAAAATCAGAAAGATGAAAACCCAGACGGCCGGGCTATATCCATAGGTATCCCAGCCCAACTCCTTCTCTGGATATCCAACATCCCGCAAGTACTGTTCGTCAAATCGAAATTTCCAGAGCTGAGAGACTGCTAGTAATTCGGCGGATATAATTACTGTCCAAGCAAACCAGGAAATCCAGCCAGTAGCGTATCCGACAGCTTCATCAATGTACCGACCCGGAAACTCGAAAAGGGGGCCTGGAACAGGAAACAACGCGGTCATCTCTCCCAGGCAAGCGATTACAGACCACATTACGGAGGACGCGAGCAGAAAGGCAACGATTGCAAGACCGGGGCCAGCCATATAGATAACTTTGCCGCTCTGGAGGAACAGGCCGAAGCCTATACAGGCGCTAAAGGCCATCATATTTACTGATTTCCATAATGTCAAAATTGAAATGTTCGAGAAGTAGAACAGGTTGAGGTGCGCTTACCATGGCGCTCCTTCAGGTCGGCGCTGCAAGTTGCTCGTTAGCAATACATCACTGAGGGTAGCTAACCGAAGACTTACGCTAGAACCGTCCGTCTAACCATTATGCTTAATCTGTACGAGATGCGCTTTTGGTGTGAGATGCTAAAGGGGACTGTCGCCTCGAATGCACCCGAGAACGAGAGAACGAGGCTGGTGACGGGCAGCGAAAGGCTCCGACATAAAAGAGCAGCACGCACAAGTCGAATATGCCCTCCTATTTCTCAAGATCGACTAATTTTTGGATGGGGGGGGGGGGGTTATGCAGTGCTTCCTTGTCGACAGCCCCCAAGGCTCAGCTGTAATTCAGTCGACGCACGTGGATCGCAGGATGTTGCTCATGAAAGAGGCACTGGAAGTTGCACCATGGCCACCGGGGGGTCGTACCGAATGTTATCGGCGACGTCGAAGGTCCTCTGGTGGCTGGCCAGCTATTTTCCCCTCTTCGTTGGCGCAGGGGAAGTTGGGCGCTGGCGCCTTGATCATGCTGCGCGCAGGCCTGCGCGGAAAAGGCGAACATGCAGGGTTTGATACGAAACACGACTGGACGATCTGCAGCTAATGTTAGCGAATACCTGGGTCTCTAGAAAGTTATGGGAGAGGGTTGATGGTGGTTGGACCGAAAGGTGAATGTCTCTCAGCTTGGCCGACCTTTTGCACCGGAATCTTACTCTCCAGAGCCAGAACCGTGCTCTCAGCTAGCCGACAAGGGAATGGTGTCCGTATACTGTTGATTAACGTGGCTGAGCTAAATGCAACCTCCTGCCTCTCTGGACTGCATCCTGCAACTCAACAAGTGACAAGCGGTATTATACCCTGACATCGGGGAAGAAAACCCTCTAATCAGTTTCTCGTTAACCATCCCTCAGACCTGGCGATAAAATCATCATTCTCGCCTATCGATTTTATCGACACTAGAACGGGCTACAGCACATCATCAACGGCTTTTGACGATACGAGCTGTCACACAAGGGCTCCAAGAATAGTTTGTGCAACATAACCCGATATATAACTCAAGAAGCTGTTCAGCTCTGCCCTGCCACCTCCAAAAGCAAGCATCTTTCTAGGACCAACCGACGCCACTGGTGATGCTGTGTGCTTGTGTTAATTCTATGAATAACTCCTTGGAGAAGAAGACCAGAACTCTGAAGGATAGGTAATCAAGGAGCTTGCAGTGGCCAGAAGTGTGTAGATCGCCCCATTAAAGAACATGAAGGGTATATTGCCCGTAGAAAAGGGTGTTAGGTCGTCCATTACTGACAGATACTGGAAAGATTTTCGAACCTCTGCCCGTATAGTGTGAATGTGTGGTATCTTAGCTTAGTAGATCGTTGGATTTAGGTATCTGCCGAACCACCTAACTATAGAGGATGCATGAAAATAGACAACCAGTCTGTCCTTCGATTGATAATTGGAACTCTGCTGCCTTACAGCTTGCTGCAGTGGAAGTTGAAGGCATTCATAGATTGGCGATGATTTCGATCTTTGATATCTGCGCCCCACGTGATCGGATATCTGGTTCGAGGGGAATATACACTGTGGAGCCGAGATGCCCAGAAGGCGTCTGGAATCTTTGATGGTGTTCCATAAGTTTTGATGGCTTAGTACCACACGGGCAAATGAATGCCCTATTCATGACAGACGGTAGTGGTTTTCAGGGTGTGGTTGCTGTTGAGAGCTTCGCGGGAACTGTAGATAAATGCGAAGACATCGGCTGCTGCCGAAACCACCAAAAGCGACATTCAACTTCATAGGGCCCTAATAGAAGAATATGTAGTGTATTTGAAAGAAAACCAAAGGTTTCTGCAACAGTGATAAGACTTGGAAAAAAATGAAGAGGGTTCGAAGAAGTGGATTAGAATATAAAATAGCGGACAGCTCAATCCCATTAAGAAGGGTCAACTGATTGCCCTACATAAAGGGGACGGACATTTAAAGAAGATGCTAATACCATGCTTTGCTTTTGAGATTGTTGAATTAAAGTTGTTCCTTGAGTGCTGCGATTCGGTCGTCCTACGAAGCAGCGGAGCGGAAAAACGGAATAGCCGGGTAAAACCTACACAGACCGCTCGGGTTCACACGTGATCTATATCGCCAAGCTGCCGGACCTCTCCGCTTCCCTTTCACTTCAAGACTACTCCTTCAACGTCTTCTCCGGATTCGACTTCAACACCAACCTTTACCGCGCATCAACCAGCTCTCGCGTTTGCTACTCTACAATACTCAGCCTCTCTTTTTCTTCTCCATTACCTACTCTTGTCTTCTTCTGCCACTAACATTCCAGGCTTGCACTTGCGCAACTCGCGCCTGTCGACTCACACGAATACTCCAGCTTCTGCGGTTTTCACGCGCAACTCGCTTTCAATTACACTGATTTGCCTGGATTGTCTTACAATCACGGCTTTTTCTACATTGCACTGAGTGGCAAGGAGGGTGGAGGCGCAAAAATTAGGGTTGTGTTAGGCGGTTGAAGGAGGAGGAGATAGTGTCATCGACCCGGTGTGCACACTTGCAGAGTACGCACTGTTCATGCCTGTGGGATTATAGCTAGAAACGAGACATACATCTGTCATTTCCCGTGTCAGAGAGGAGAAGAATTCCCATTTTGTTCGTCTGACTGTGGGAGTCAGTCCGCCCGGAACTGGTTGCGACGCAGAGCCACAACTTTCTAGCTTTCTTCCATATTGACTTGCCAGCTTCAACGTCTCTAACATTGACACTTTGCCCTTAGCTTGTTCTAAGAAGCTGACTTGCCCAACATGTCACTACCCTCAGCTGAAGTTGCAGCCGACTTCAGAGACGCGCTCCAGGACCTGAAAGTCAATAGTAGACCAGAGATCAGTAATCTAACCATCATCGCGAAGGAGAGCACAGAGCACGCGCAAGCTATCTCGAGAGAATTGGAAAATCATATAAAGACGGTACGCATATCTGCTTAGATAGACGTCTTGGCATAAAATCAACCGATCGACGGAGGAGACTACGAGCTGACATATCATAGACTCGACCGGAATGGAAACTTCCTGCTCTCTATGTTCTTGATTCCATTGTAAAGAACGTCGGTACGCCTTACACGGTCTACTTGGGACGCAATCTTTACCGAACCTTCATGGATGCCTACGTGTTAGTGGATGAGCCCACAAGAAAGGCTATGGAAGGATTGTTAAGAACATGGAAACAACCTGTCCCTGAATCCATGGATCCCCGCCCTGTTTTCCCAGTGGAAATGACCCGAGACATCGAGAATTCCTTGATCAAATTTCGTACCATGGCCGTCCAACAAGCCCAACGGTCACAGAAGCCACCAATGCAGCAAGGTCTCCCACCCAGGCCAGCATCCAATGCCAATGTACCATGGAGGCATAATCCGACCCCTCCCCAGAATGCAACTCGATACACTCCGTCCAACGACCCCAGGCTTCGACAAGTAAGTCATTATTTCGGGATACTTTAATATCAATTCCACTAACCCACTTGAAGAACTTTCCACCTCAGCATGGTACACAGAACACCCCTCAAATGCCACCACAAAACCAATTTCAACCACCAAATTCCGGTTTCACTCAGCCGACTGCATCTGCTGACCTGGATACCATCAACGCGGATTTGGACAACCTCATCAATTCAGCGAAGACGGATTTCGCGCAGAATCCCTCTGATGTGCCTAGGCAGCAGAAGCTTAAGACCCTGCTTGATCTTCAGACAATTCTGAAGACTCGGACCCTGCTGCCGAATCAACTTAGTCAGATCCAAGAGCAAATTCGACAGTTAGCACCTCCTACGGCACCAGCACCCTCCCTCCCCCCTTCACTCCCGGTGCCTCCTCCCATGATCCAATCTCCTCAACAGGCTCCGCCACCTTTTCAGGCGACGAATCCTTCCTTTAATCTTGCCCAAATACTCGCGGCTGCAAGAGCTTCAGGACCACCGCCTCCTCCTGCTCAAGCAAATACCTCTCTCGCTGACCTTCTACGGCGAACATCCTCTCCCATGCAGTCTTCAGGAACGCCAACTAGTGTTGCACCATTTCCTCTACCCTTTCCAGCTGCCCCTATGCCTCCTGCGCCCGCCCCAGTCCCGACGCCTGTGCCTGTAACCCCAACTCCTGCTCCGTCGCTTGCACAGATATTGCAACAGTTCGGCAAATCTCAACCCGTACCTGCGGCACCACCACCCCCTTCAGCGCTACAATTTTCCCTCCCACAGTTTTTGGCACAGCAACCCTCTACACCAGCTAATCCAGCTGGAGGCGCCGAGTGGTTGTTGAATGCTTTGAAAGCTCAAAATATGATCCCACCGGTGGGGGCTTCTCCTTTCCCTCCGCCATTTGCAAACGCTCCACCACAAGCAGAAGTTATAGGACAGCCAGGATCAGCAGCTTTGAATGCCGCGAACGATGTGGAGCTGACGACTGCATCCATGAAGATGTATGGTATTTGCCTTTCCAAGTTCAAGTGACACATCTACTAATCGTTCCTAGATCGCGTCCAAATTTGATATCGAAGTTGTATTTCGCAGTCCCCAACCAATGTGTTACATGCGGACGTCGGTTTGAGAATACCCCTCAAGGCAAGGAGAAAAAGGCACGTCACATGGATTGGCATTTCAAGGTCAAGGACCCTGATCTTTCCAAGCGGGGTATACACCGGAGCTGGTATATCAGCGAGCGGGTAAGTTGGCTTATCAAATAATATTGGAACTGGATGCTAACAGTCAAACAGGAATGGATTGACTATCGCGAGGTGGATGAAACTGCACCTGAGCAGGCAGTCAATGGTTCCGGTAGTGCTGGAGCTGCAACAGCCCCTAAAAAGGAAACGAAGGACCAATACGTCCCTGTCCCTACAGATCCAACTCTTGTGCACGCGCCTTGCCCAATCTGCCAAGAGCGGTTTGAACCGCAATGGCTTGTTGAGGCTAATGACTTCGTTTGGATGGATGCTATCAAAGTCAATAGCAAGATATATCATGCAACGTGCTGGGAAGAATACAGTAAAGGCGCAAATCTTAGTGTACCTTTCGCTGCACCTGCTACTCCAGACTCGGTCCTGGGTAAACGCAAGGCTGAGGGAGTCTCCAACAGTGCAGAGAAGAAGCTCAGGGCTTAGGCCAAAATAGAGCGTTGTATTCGTATACCCCAATCATGGATGAAAGATCATTAGCTGGTGGAAGCTACAACCAATTGTTCTCATCACAAAAAATGCCCAATGCATAGCATGGAGTTGGAATGGCATCATTTTCCAGCAAGTTTATGACGGTGATTGTAGGAGGTAACTTCTTCATGGAAATGGCGCTTTCAAAGCATGATTTTATAAGCCCCAAAATAATATACTTTGCAATTCACGAGTGTCTTCCTGTTGTAAAATAAGAGATTCAAAATAGGCTGAACATATTACGATTGATCTGTTTAGATGCCCGACCTCGGAACCGTGCACCGCCAAGCCCTTTGTGCCGAAGCGGTCGTGGAGCTCTTCCAAGGTTTCTCAAGCCTCAAGAACCATCCCCAGTCAAAGCTCCCCCATCCATCACCTTCAGAACTCAATTGCGCCTCCACCCACCCTTTGACCCTCTCCATCACCCTCCTACCACCTTCTCGTCTTATATTCTTCCACATCTCTGTAACAATGGCCCCATTACACGAGCAGGTCGTCGATGACCTGAAGTCCTTGGTGAACAAGCTCGAATCGAGAGTCGCAGAACTTGAATCGAAATTGGCGGGCAACGATGGGCAGCCAAAGGCTGCAGGGAGTGGTGTGAGGATGATCTTGATGGGTCCTCCGGGAGCTGGTACGTTTGTTTATTATCCACGCGCTGTTGATGCGCTTCAAAGTAGAGAGATGCTGATGAATCCAATAGGCAAGGGAACACAGGCCCCCAAGATCAAGGACAAGTACTGCGTCTGCCATCTCGTACGTTTTCATATCCACACGGGTTTGAGTCCGCCGAACCTGGGTAATTGTGAACTGTGCTAATGGATTACAGGCTACTGGTGACATGCTCCGCGCACAAGTCGCGAAGAAGACGGCTTTGGGACGGGAAGCTAAGAAGATCATGGATGCTGGAGGCCTTGTTAGCGACGAGATCATGGTCAACATGATCAAGAGTGAGTTGGAAACCAACGCCGAGTGCAAGAACGGGTATGTAATCCCATTCCCGCGATCAACGCCATGTGTGCTCCGACACAAGCTTGCGGAGAGACAATACTGATTTCCCCCTAGATTCATCCTTGATGGTTTCCCACGTACTGTGACTCAGGCCGAGAAGCTCGACGACATGCTTACAGCCTCGCGCAAGCCTCTCGAACACGCCGTCGAGCTCCAAATCGACGACGCTCTCCTCGTTAGCCGGATTACCGGACGTCTTGTTCACCCCGCTTCCGGTCGCTCGTACCATAAGATCTTCAACCCACCCAAGGAGGCTATGAAGGACGATTTCACCGGCGAGCCACTGATCCAGCGGTCGGATGATAACGCCGAGACTCTTAAGAAGCGCTTGGCGACCTATCACCAGCAGACCGCCCCTGTTGTCTCATACTACCAGAAAACTGGTATCTGGAAGCCAATTGATGCTAGCCAGGAGCCTGGACAGGTCTGGCAGAGCATGCTCAAGATCTTTGATAACGACAAGATGGCCATTGGTGGTGGCCAGACCGGAAGCCTGTTGAACAAGATCGGCCTCAAGAACTAGGAGATTGGTGACGTTGGTATTAAAAGAGGCCATTAGAATTAGGACGGTAGACCGAGAAAATTTCCATGATGACAACTGGAAACTGGAATCGATCTTACACAAAAGTTTCGATAATTCGTTGGCTACTAAGCTTCTCTCGGGCGTCGAGTGACCTGCCTGCACATAGGCATTCGGTTACTGTATGCTTGGCATCTGTACTTGTAAGGTGGCGAATGATTGGATTGGTGTGGGGACGCATTTGGTGGAAGGAGTTTTAAATGCATTGTTCTATGTACTTTTTAGCACCATGGGAAAATGGTAAACCTTCCTCAAATTAGAACGGCTCTTGACACGTAGTGATATGTTCATCAGAAGTCAGTAAAACTACATGGATTATCAGGTATGCTAGCCACTATTTGGATGCCTAATTCATAGCATGAAGTGAATTGCGAAGGGAATGTCGGTGCAAGTATAAATGTCTTGGCGAAGGTTAGGGTCGACAAGCTCGGGCCATTGAACTCCAGCGCGGCTCATGTTGCCTTGGAGCTCTAACATCGTCAAGCTCTCACAAAATCAACATCCACCGCACCACTCCACCCCCGCCTCTACTGTCTCATTTGACATCATCTGCTTCATTCGAATACCTCTATTCCCTCAGATTTTCTCTGTTCCCTTACTCAAGCTGTCTCTCGATAACTAGTCAACATGGTATGTAGTACCTTGATGCCCCCCACTCATGCTCCATTTGCTAACTTCTGCAGTTCATAGCACGCAGTGAATATGGTGAGAACTCTACAGCTTCAAATGGGCGCCGTGAATAATAACTAACCAGACTCCGCTTGCTAGATCGTGGCATCAAGTTCGTATACCCTAGAAACCTCTCAATCCGCCCACAAGCTTACCTTTCCGCAGCACCTTCTCCCCCGAAGGCCGTCTCTTCCAAGTCGAATATTCTCTAGAAGCTATCAAGCTCGGTTCCACCGCAATAGGAGTCAGTCTCTCCGTCTCCATCCACCCCTTCCCCATCTCCCGCACATACTGACTCGAAGCCCCCTCCAGGTAGCAACAGGTGAAGGCGTCGTCCTCGGCGTCGAAAAACGCGTAACTTCTACTCTCCTCGAGACCTCCTCAGTCGAAAAAATCGTCGAAATCGATCGCCACATCGGGTGTGCCATGTCCGGGCTCCAAGCCGACGCCCGTTCCATGGTCGAGCACGCGCGCGTTGAATCTCAGAACCACGCCTTTCACTACAATGAAAAACTCCGCGTCGAGTCCTGCACGCAGGCGATATGTGATCTCGCTCTACGCTTTGGCGAGGGTGCCCAGGGCGAGGACAGCATCATGAGCCGGCCGTTTGGCGTGGCGCTGCTGATTGCGGGTTATGATGAGGATGGGCCCAGCTTGTATCATGCGGAGCCGAGTGGGACGTTCTACCGCTATGATGCTAAAGCTATTGGAAGTGGTTCTGAGGGTGCCCAGGCGGAGCTGCAGAATGAGTTCCATAAGAGTCTGACGCTTCCAGAGGCGGAGGTCTTGGTGCTCAAGACGCTGAAGCAAGTCATGGAAGAGAAGCTAGATAGCAAGAACGTGCAGTTAGCTAGTGTGACTAAGGAGAAGGGCTTTAGAATTTATACGGATGCTGAGATGGAGGAGGTTGTGGGCAGGCTGCCTACTAATTAGGTGTGGTGGGAAGCTGAGGTTCAGTGGATCATGAGGTCTGGCACAGGCGGTATATGAAATAGATATTATCACGACATTTGACTGCACTTGTCCATCGATTGCTGGTATGGCTGTCTGTCATCACCAGACGCAAATCACACAATTTATGAGAACACATCCACTTCAAACACAATGAGCACAAAAAATAATATTCCCCCACTTCGCAGATCACTACACCAGCTATAATACACTCATATAACAGTGAGTCTTTGTCTATGATACAACCCGCTAAATTGATATCCCCCGGCCATCTGCGTTCCTGATTCGCCGCATATTGCATTTAGAAAGGGTTATCCTCAGGCGCAATCTTCTTCTCGAAGTACTCGCCGATAATGGGCACCTTGATCATGATGTCGTCGCGCACCTTCGGTACCTCGGCGAAGAAGAAGAG
Source organism: Delitschia confertaspora ATCC 74209 (assembly GCA_010093945.1). Lineage (NCBI taxonomy): Eukaryota > Fungi > Ascomycota > Dothideomycetes > Pleosporales > Delitschiaceae > Delitschia > Delitschia confertaspora. The sequence goes on along the minus strand of ML994075.1, from coordinate 25,816 downwards.
GGCGAAGATACCGGCGACGGCGCCGAAAGAACCGGCCATTGTTCCGCTGCAAGGGGTTGTTAGTATACTTGAGGTGAGTATGGAGACATGGAAGGAAGAAGGACAGCATGTATGGAATGGAGTTTGTGTGAAGGTTGGAGTGGGAGGGAGACGTACAATCGGATGGCATGCTGCTTGGTAATGCCGTGGAAGTTGAACTGCTGCTTGTATCTGGATAGAAAGGGTATGTCAGCCTCCAATCCCCTTATGTGTTTAAACTCTTAGATGTGCATTGCGCCGTTGCGCCCGTCCTATTCCAATCAATCCTCCGTCTGCCAAATGTTAATATCCCTGCCCCTCTTCTCCATCTGCCCAATACCACACAGCTCAAATCCTGTCCCCTATTTCTCCATCCCATGTCGTTCTCATTATCTTCCTCTTCCACCTCTTTTATCACTCTATCTCTGTATATCCGATATTAAAAGCGCAGAGAGTACGTACTTGGGACCATACGGGCTCTGGTACGCCTTGTAAGCCTCCCTCACAGTCCAGGGCTGCAGACCGCGATGGCCGGAGAAGCCAGTGCCGACTGGACCACCGCCCTATAATCCCAATTAGCTTGCACCTTCTCCAAATCCCTCCTCCACTCCTCCGCTCTCTTCTCTCCACATCCAACGGCTCTGGGGGGGATGCGTACCACAGCAGCAGGATTCCTCGAAGGGGAAGAGACAGACTTAACCATTGTTGCGGTATTTGTATGGGTTGAGCGGTTTGCAAGTTGCCAGACAAGGTGCGAATAGTGAGGTTTGACGTTGGTGATGTCGGAACGGCGGTTGTTGCTCAACGCAGAACTTGGCAAAAGGTGTTCCTTGATTCGAGCCAATCAGAGGCCATCGGCAGAAATCGGGTTGCGGTGAATGGTCTATCACGTTTGGATTTCAGTTCGGAGTAGCACTTTGCGCGGTACGAAAGGTAAAGATAATAATTGTCATAATGATCATGTACAGAGTACGTCTAGCACTCTATGTAAGTCTGGATGCTTCGGTCTTGGAAATCCCTTCTAAACTCTGAGTGTTGCGCCTAACAAACATAAAACAAAACGCCGCAGCTATGCGAAGCCCTTATATCAGAAGAACGCCGTCCTTAATGAGCATATTCAAGCTCGAGTCTCCTTTCCTGTAGTTAATCCATCTAGGACCACCGCGTATTTCCGTTTGCCGCGAAAAGCTCTCCTGCTTCTCGACAGTACCTCACTTCTCCATGCCCATTGGTCCCAACCTCGCTCCCCCAGCAGATCAAGAGCGCATCAAGTATGCCTCCAAGAACCCCCTCCATGGCTCCTAATGCACCCCAACCGATGGTCGCAGAGATGAGACCAACAATGTAGGCGTACAAACTCCCCTTGTACCCAGAACCGCCAATCTCAAGCATCCGGGCAGTAGATATCCAACCTCCGAAACCCAGTGCCAGACACATGACGAAGCGAATGGCATGAAGCAAGAGTTTGGCTAGTCTATAGGCAACAAGGTCCTGCGAACCGTTAGACCGCGAGAATGAGCGTGGGCCGAGCGTTGTGGTGGGAGACGCCTTGGAGACGAATTGCATGTTGGATAGACCACGAGCTGCAGCACCCAAGGATAATCCGTGAACCGAGGCGTATGTCAACGTCAAAGGGTTAGTTAGCACCGCGATTGGTGTTGGTACTAATGAGAACAAGACCATTCTGAGGAGACCGCTGAGGCGGCGTGGGAGAACAATTAGTGGAACTCTGATGATAAGGGAAAGAAATGTCGAGAAGCACACGGTGCCAGCCATCGCCGTAGTGGCATGTATTGCAGAAGCTTGGACGACGGAGCGGGCTGAAGGGGTCGGGACATTATTCCGATGAAAGTACCACTGGCTCACAGTCGCAGCTGTAATAGTTCGCTGTATCCCGGCAATTATGCCCAAAGTCCAGAGATAGTCCAGGACAAACGCAGCACCGAGCCACCAGGTGCTGAGATCAATGATCCAGCGGGATTTGGTAAAGTGACCGCCGAGGAAGAGTCTCGTGAACATCAACGTCCAGATCCAGGACCAGAATACCACACACACTAGCGAAACCAGCCCAACAGCCAGGAGGGGAGACATTGCTGTTAGGACCCGTCCAGAAAATTCGAGCATATCGGAAGCCTTATTAAGCGAGTACCGTGCTTTCCAGACAGTGTATACCCATATCACGGCAAATACACCTGGAATGATAGACGACCAGCGCATTACCCTATCTTGAAAGCTGTTCCCATGCCAGTTTCCCCTGTAGCTGGAGACCAGTGGGTATATAAAGAAAGAGAAGGATATCGACGGCACTGCTATGAGTATCAAAATAATCAATGGCCGTGCAAACGAGCGTAGTAACGATAACCATAGCATTCCAATAATAACGGAGACGAGTGAATACACCCCTAGGAGATGGAAAGACGAGTGTAAAACCGTGTAGATGGTGTCCCCAAGAGGGTGCTTCTTGTCTGGAGGGGATTCTTTCAGGATCGATATGAAGAATACGCCAAACACTGCACACTGGGCGATGATGAAGAGTTCAGCCCAGAAGAGATTATGCTTAGGAGGAGAGGCCGGATTGGCTACTATTTGATGCGGCATCACACTCTCTCGGTCAGAGCTTACTGGTCTAGGATCACCCAACAAGGCCTCTTCATCAGTCTCTTGTGGTATAGGTAAAGTCGTCCTTAAAGGACTCCGGCCCCTTTTCGATTTCGGCGTAGCACGGAACTGTTGGTAGGACGGCGGCTGGTTGTTCATGTCTACCATAAGCGCCTCTCTATCCAGGTGTTCCATGCTGTCTTGCACTGTAGAGAGCTCCACATCGACTAGTTTCGCTTTCCCTTTGCTGCTGGGAACACTGGCTTCAGATGGAGGAATGCTCTTGTCCCGCTCTTCCGGGCCGTACTCTTCTAATGTCTTTGATCTACCTCTTTCGGTGGGGTCATCCCCTCCCCATGAGCTTTTGATTCCTTGCCCTAATCCATATCCCTGGACATCGTTTTCCGCATTGTTTCCGTCTATGGTGTGATCTGATCTACCCACCAAATCCTCCCTCTCGTCCGACTCTGAAAGGTGGCTCCCACCAAACTGCCGCCGCGACCGTTGCAGGGCATAGTGGTCCGCCATTTCTCGATGGTGCTCCTCAACATCGTCCTCTTCCCGGAAGTCGTCCGTGGCGGAGTAAAACAGCGGCGCGGGCGCGTTCGATGTCCTTGAAGCGAAGGGAAACCGCGACATTTGCGAGCTATATGGGTTCTGCATGGGGCGACGTTGAAGATATGAAGCTGTAGCTCGGGTCCTAGAGGGCGGCCGTTGCCTATCTAAAGGGTTGCGGTTCGAATACATGTCCGGCTGGCCCAGTGACAGTCGCGACTGCGACTGGGAGAGGAACTTGGAGGCATCTATGTAATACTGGAGTTAGTCACGCGTACTGTACTTTTCTCAAACACTTGCTATCATCTGCCTCGACCGTGCATGTGTTCGATAAGAAAGGTTGGCAGGCTTACACTCTGAGAACATGGTTGGCGCTCTATTCTGGAAGCTCTTGAGGCGTAAAGTGTGCCAGTTTGTAGCCCTGAGGGGGGTCTCAGGTGCTTAAACCAGCGGTGCAGCCTGGGGAGCTACTGGAGTCAGGTTGGCGGTCAGCGGTGAACGAGTTTCGGCGCTTTAATACGTGAGGCAACGACGGCAAGTGACGACAAGCGTTGGGGATCAGTCATGTAGGTAACGTGTAGAATAACAAACGGTGAGGTTGATATAGTAGTATTTCTGGGTGTATAAACTGCGTATATAAGGGAAACGGAAGAGGTTTGCAGGTCTATGTCGAGGTAGGAACTTGGTACATTTCACGATGGGCAGCGGGAGTCACTTGATTGTTGTTGCTCACCCGCGCATCATCGGGCCTCAGCTCCCGCTCAGACCGATGATAAAGAGCCACTATGATCACGTGACAATTAGCTCTCTGAAATAGCTCTACCGCTTCTGTAACGACACAACATCACTTCCGCTCACGTCTCAGTACCATCCTCCCCCATATTAACTCCTCACCCTTAAACTATAATAATATCTCTCTACGTCTTCAATATCACCCAGTTAGCCTCTCTTTGTATGCTCGAATCACAGCATGGCTCTTTGACGATTCCTTTGAGGAATCCAACCCTTTGTTCATTAGTAATTCAATGACGAAATAACAGTGAAGACGATATGTGAGACTCCTCCAAAACCAGTTTCATAGGTGGCTGTTCTGTGGTAATCATAATATGAGCCATGGTAAACTGGTCCATTAGCTCGTTCTACGTTTTATCCATCCTGTAAACATCATCAAAGACGAGCTCTCTTAGAAAGTTGAATCTTGGTATCGTGAGTCTGGGGTTTTAGTTTGTTCTTGGTATGTTTGTTTCGGACAGTCATTCAGGCGCAGAGTCACTGTCATGCTAATGAATCACGTGAAACTTGCTCAAGTTCGCAACGTTAGAAATTACTTCAGTATCCAGGTCTCATTGTGCGTAACTATGGTCTGTAAATGTGTAGTGAATAAACCTACATGCATTGTACTTCTTAATCAGGACTAACTACACGTGATGCTATGATAAAGCGGCTTACAGGGATGGGAGCTATGACGGAGAAACAGCTATTAGTACAGAGTACCATTATCAACTTCACCATTCACAACACGCCACAGCATAATCACACTTCACACAACCCCTTTCGAATTCCAAGAAATCCCCCTTCTCCAAAGCTCTACTGCTGTCACATATATTATTCCAAGTTGAATACCTGGCCGAGATATCGGATCCGTTTGCACTTGCTGTTACTCTCATATTCCCGCTTCTTCTTGTTCTCCCTCATACAAGTCTCAAATGTCTCAACCATGGGACTACATAGCCAAAATCGTCTCTCTAGGTGATTCGGGATGCGGAAAATCCAGTGTATGTGTCAGCCCGCTCTCCATAGTCTCAACCTCCGCATGTCTGTCTGGCTCACATTCCCACAGCTCACAGTCCGCCTCTGCGAAGGCCGCTTCTCCCCCCACCACGACGTAACCATTGGCGTAGAATTCGGCTCGAGGATAGTCCCCGTCGGCCCTCCCTCCTCCCTCTCCCTCGCCATCAACAACCCCTCCGCACGATCCCTCTCACCGCCCACCCCCTCCCAACCCTCCAAGAACCACTCCCAGCAACCCCAAGAACAAAAGCACATGAAACTCTCCCTATGGGACACTGCGGGTCAAGAAACCTACAAGAGTATAACGAGGAGTTATTTCAGGGGCGCGTCAGGCGCGCTGTTGGTGTTTGATATTACAAGACGGAATACCTTTCTGAGTGCGACCAGTTGGTTGCATGATTTGAGGCAGATTGCGGAGGAGGGGATCGTGGTGGTGTTGGTGGGGAATAAGAGTGATCTCGCTGCTTCGTCGACTGTATCTCCTTCCTCGCCCTCGACATCGGGCTCGCCGCATGACCAGGAGAACAAACGACAGGTTACGAAAGAGGAGGCAGAGGAATGGTGTAAGGCGAATGGTGTAATGCAGTATGTTGAGACGTCCGCGAAATCTGGAGAAGGGGTTGAAAGAGCATTCTTGGAGGTTGCGGAGAGGATATACCAGAATATCGAAGCGGGGAAGTACGACTTGAATGATAGGAGATCTGGGGTAAAGGGGCCGGGAGCCGGAGGAGGGAGTGCAGGGAGGGTAAACTTGAACCAGGCGGCGAGAGGAAAGAAGGGGACTGCAGGGTGGAGTGGTGGATGTTGTTGATTGAGTGCTGTCTTAATGAGTTCCCATGAGAGAGGCTGTTTGTTTTTGGCGTCTTGGAGAGACTGTATTATAATGGCAAGCGGGCTGGTGATTACATAGGTCTTGGTCTCAGTAGTTACATTTGCATTTGGGGGAGTCTTCCATATTTTACTGGGGTTTAATCTATTTCTCCTACAAGAGTGTCTCCTTGATATATCTTGTCCTGTACATTTTAAACTCATAACGTTCCTTGGAGGCTACACAATAAAATTAAGTGGTATATCTAACAAATCAATAGAGCTATTTCGACTGGTTCCGGTGTGTGGAATTGGAGTAATATCAGGGACACTAAGGGCTGCATGAGTTCATAATCGGCAGAACTCTTCGTTGTTATAAGGTAGACTTTTTATAGATATATTAAGTAGCTTATTCATAACATGGTCTATTTTCTGTGAAAGAGTCCAAGAAGACTTAGGTCTTTGCTATGTCATGGTCTTGTAAAGCAGAATGCGGACAATCTGCTGTCTTAGGAGTGTCCGTGAATAACTATGTACCTGGTAGGAATCAAATAACAAACTTACCAAATTTCGTGGTATTGAGAGGTTGGTATACAGAAGCAGTGGTTTCATTTCCAGGAGGGAACATTGCCTTATTTAGACTCATTAAATATTTCTTCTATAAAAAGCATTATCATTGATAAGTGTAAAAAGGTATATATAACCTCCTTCCGGATCACCCAGAACTACCTTTCTTATTTCATCATTGTCCGTTGTCCGTACTTTTAAAATCTCCCCTAACTCTCAAACCTTCAGTACTCCTTAAACGGACACCCTTTATCCGCACTCTCACTTTGGGTCTTCTCTCGCACAATCTTCCACGTCAAACTCATCAGGTCTTCGCCCAGCTGCTCATCATTCGCGAGACTCGATCCTTTTTCCACGATAGCCGGCGGACAGATGTACTGCCCACTCTTATCTGTCTGCGTTGCCGCAAACATGGCGGAAACGGCGCCTTCGAACTGGTCCTTCTTGAATGGGGCAAGGAGGTGGGACACTCCATAGCCGGCGATTGGGTACGGCTCGTGGATGTGCTCGACCGACTGTCGGGTCTCTACGAAGCCCGGGTGTGTGGCGTTGATCAGGATGTTGGGATGCGAGGCAGTGAGGTGTTTGGCGAGGTATTTGGAGTAGAGGAGGGTGGCAAGTTTGGAGCGGCCGTATATGCCCATGGGACCACTGTCTTTATTGATGTCGTCTGGGGAGTTGAACTTTGTATCCTTAGGCGCCTGCTCATGCGCATTGGACGACATGTTCACAATCCGCACTTTCTCGGTCTTCGCGGTTTCTTTTAGGAGAGGTAGCAGATGGCTTGTCAGAACTGTGTGCCCGATGTGGTTAATCGCCATGTTCAAATCGATCCCGTTGACGAACTGCTGTGTCATGATACCTCTCCCCGCGATATTCATCAGTATATGAATGCGATCAGTCTTCTTTGCAATATCGAACGCGACTTTGCTAGTTTGCTCCCAGTCACTGAGGTCGCATTGCATCCATTGGATTTTCTTTGCCGCCTCTTCACCTAAATCCTCTCGAAGGGATTTGATGGCACCTTCAGCAATTTCGGGACTCTTGGAGAGTATAAAGACCCTGGATATATTCTTGGATAGGAGGCTGTGCGTACACCCGTATCCGATGCCCTCGGTGCCGCCAGTCACGACGGCGACTTTGCCGGATTGATCTGGGACGCTAGAGAGAGAGAATTGGGAGTCTGGATTGGCTTGTTCGTTTCCGGGGATTAATTTGCCTAGGTTTTCGGCGATGGTGTTCTTAATGTAGTCCATGGCTGGAGAGTTGGGTATGGTAGAATTGGGGGGGTGAGTAGTCCAGGTGAGATTTGACCGACGAGATTGAAAGATGAGATTATTAGAAATTGAGTAAAAGAGGAAAAGTGAGGAATAGAAGTGAGAAATAGCTCCATTTGTATGCATAAATTGCAACACCTTGCCTGCGTGCTATTTCCTTTTGATGCCATCAGATCGCAGGAATGATTGGTGATGTCATCGGGGATGATCAGGATGGCTTGATGTGCATTGGGTATCATGGCAGCTGGTAAGGTTAATTAGTGAATCTGCAAAAGTACGACGAATTATAGTCTCACGATGCGTGGTCAGAGGATTACACTGGTCTCTTGCATCGGACGCGGTTGCTGAGCTTATCGACGTTGGTCACATGTCACATGATATCGTGAGGTCTGTATGACGCGAAACGCGTTGAGTTAAGCACGAACCTAAACCAAAAATTGTTTATCGATAAGACTGAGCTTTAATTCTTGGACACAACCCACTCATAGTGCCGTTCAACGTCCCTCCTTTCTCTCCTCCTTCATATGCTTGATCTCTCATTACGAAATGGATGAAACCGATCCCGACATTCAGGTGAGTCACAATCAAGACATTCCCCCTCTTCAGTCCCAGATAACAGCTCTTTAATTGACCCAGTTGCTTAGAAAGCAATCCTGCGGGCCGTCCTGCTCAGGAGCGACCTAGAGAGCGGCAGAGACCTCCTCGCATACCAGGAGGACGTCCGCTCTGCCATTGTCTCTCAGTTCGAACCTCCTAATCCCCCTCAGCACCGTCCTGTCGAACCTCAAGACGTTCCCGATGATGTCAAGAAGGCACGGCAAGAACGCATTATTGAGTCTATGAAAACTCTCCTCAGCAAACCGTGGGACCCACAGACCCAACCCCGCCGCTCTCTTAGACCTACAGCATATTACATGAGCGTCAAGCCTTCAGAATATCCTCAGCAACAAGAACAACCTGAGACTCCCCGTAACAAGTCTCGGAGGAAGTCACGTTGGGAGACGGCATCGAAACCTCGGGAGAGTGTACCATTTCAAATTCACTCTGCACAGCTCTATGGCGCCGTTCCGGGATACAATAAGGGTAAAATTGGGCCTGTGCTCACCCCAGAGATCGAGTTGGCGAGCAAGGCACTGAAACTGAGTGCTAAGGTCGAAAGCAAAATTATCTTGAAGGAGAGCTCAGCGACAACACCAGTGTGGAAAGCTGCAGCGGAATTGGGGGCTAGGAAGAATTCACAAAACCAAGATGTGCCCCCAACACCACTATATGATGAGAGAAATATACCGCCGCCTCCACCTGGTCTACCGCCCACTATATACGACCAGACTAATATACCACCTCGTCCGTCAGGACCACCACCGGCCATACACGATGAGATGAATATATCACCGGCTCCATCAGGACCATATCCCCCATTGCTGTCGCCCTCAAAGGTGTACGATACAAATAATCCGCCACCTCCTCCACGTGGGCCACCTCCAGCAGTAGACGAAGACGCGGTCATAGCTGAGTCAGATGGGAGGGGTGCAGAGCGAGGCACGGGCATGAAGGACGCTCATAATGGTCCGCCCTCGAGACGAAACAGTGATGCGAGCATCGAGTCCTTGGGACTTTCAGATGTTACCATAGAGCCGTCTGCACCACCAGCACCCAAACCACAACCTTCTGCCCTTACTAAATCCGCCACTATAGCTGGGACACCGGGGGTAACTGGAGGAGAGGGTGCGTCTGGGACGCCGGGTGCAGCTGGAGGTGATGGGGCTGCTGCAACCATTAGTCTCCAAAGACTTAAAACGGGGCCCTCACGAGACGACATCAGAAGCCATAACTCGCTACCCAATGCTCCAACGGATCAGAGACCGCCCAATACGCCTAGGGGTGCAAAACTACCTAACACTCCCACAGAACCAAGACCAAAGAACGGAAGCCCAGTGCATATGAACCCTGACCGAGCAAAGGTCCGTGAAATCATCCACCTTAATACCCAACCCAACACCCCGACTGCACAGAGCGAGATCCCCATGAATCCTGCTCGAGCCGCCATCCTTGCCTCTAGTAAAGGCTCCAGTGGACCAGCGAAAACCAAGCCTCTTAAACACCCTCTTCTTCCACACAACTCTTCCAACCTAACTCCCCTTAAAGCCAGCACCTCAGCAAACCAGGCTAAAACCCCGTCAACGAACAAGCCCAGGAGCCCTCGTCCCATGCCTAACATTTCTATGAACCCCGACCGTGCTGCTCTCCTGGGCGAAAGTTACGAAGAACATTTGAACCATAGGAATGACTCATTGCCTGCGACTCAAGCGGTGCCGCCTGGCGGGAGTGGATATGGACCTGGAGAGGGGAAGTATGATGTGAGTCGGGGTCCGAGAAGACGACCAATACTTCCACATGCGCAGAGAGAGTTGTTTCCAACTGGATGATTTTAACAAATGTATAGGGTTGATTTTGAAAGCATATCTTAGCACACGGAAGTCTAAGGGGTATTTAGAAGTTTAGTCGTTAGCACTTGTATCAGCTACCCCTTGCACTAATATGATAGAAATATGATAGAAATTAGTTTTCTTAAATAGGGGGCGGTACTCTGTAATCACAGCCACAAGAGTTAGAGAGATTCAATACCAGAAACATTCATTAATCGACCGTTAATCCGTCCCACGAGTTCATGAACCCATTTCAACCAGACTCCATTTTCGCTCCATAGCTCCATATCATGCTCCGAAGCTATCCTATCCTATCGATATTTCCCTGAACTCCAGCATCCCTCTAGCTCTGGTTAAAAAACGAGCTACTTGTACTTTCGATTTCGAAATGTCGCCAAAATCCTCGCTAAGAACATCAGTAAACACCCCCCTCCCCAATCCCTCCAACATCCACAATCATGCCTCCCTCCCCCGCGCTCTTCAACCTCGCACAAAGACTCAAAAAAACTACCGTCTCCGTCGCCGCAAGATAATTTAGCGTATCCAGCAGAATCTTCAAGTGCTTGGCAAAGTTGTTCTCGTATTTTGCCAAGTTATCAAACATCTTATCCAGTCTGCCCGGGTCGTAGTAGGGCTGTTGTTGGGATGCGGATTTGGAGTGGGGGCGGTGGGTAGAGTGATGAGAAGATTGTTGGGTGGTGGATTGGGTAGATTGCTGGGCGGCGGCCGCGAGGTCGGGGTCGGCCGAAATAAGGTATTTGGAAAGCTGGGAGGCGTAGGCGGCGAACATGGTGCAAGTTGTTAGGATTTTGGAGTTGAGCTGTAACGGATACTTTAGTCAGTAACTCCCCTATCAACCGCGTATATAAGGTAGAGAAAGATGAAAACAAAAAACTCACCCTCAAAAGCTTCGAATTCGTAAGCATACACTCCTTCAAGCACGTCGCCAAGAAATCCACATGATCTTTCATCAGCTCATCCACTGTCCTCTTAACCTGCTTCGGCCCCCTCCCATCCCCCTCCTCATTGTCCATTGAAGAAATCCCCTCCTCATTCACCCGACTCATCAAACTCACCCAATTCGGCTCAATCACCTCCGCCGTGCAATAGTACAGCAGCTGCTGCACAAACACCAGCATCCTTGCCCGCAGCGTCCATGCCTTCCGCTTCCAGAGCTCGATGCGCGGGTTCTTGGAGCGGTGCTTCCAGCTCGCAGATGTGCCTTGCTCAAACCAGCACTGTACCAGTGAGGTCTCGAGATGGCGCAGGGAGAGGAGGTAACGGAATAGGAGTTGGTATCGCGTTAGTGTGACGCGGCTTACGACTAGGGAGAGTGGGAAGGGCATTGCATAGTCAAAGACTAGGGCGTCGTAGCCCGTGATGTCTTTATCGTCAGTGACAGGCGCGGGGTTGGTGGCGGGCGTGTATATGTTGGATATGCCGCCTGTTGCGGCGTCTTGGTCTAGACCCGTTACGTTTACGATTTTCATCAGCCAGTTTGTGAGGCCGATTTCATTGATCTGTACTTTGACATCTTCTTTGTAAGGGTCTTCGGCTGCGACGCTTCCCGGTTGGCGGAGGACAATGTCGAGAAGAGATTGCAGTTTATTGATGTTGACATTCTTGGCTGGTTTTTTGAGCTCGGAGTTGCCGAGCTCAAGGAAGTAGGAGAAGAAGTCGGAGCGGTCGAGGAAGAAGTAGTGTTTTAGGGAACGGAGGCGGGCTGGGAGCGCGTGGGTCGTCAGGAGGAGGTCAAACAGGGACGAGTTGGCGTAGGCGTATGCGGAATTGACGTTGTCTAGGAAGCGAGGGTCGTCGAAGGTCGTGGGCACGTCTTGGACCACTTTGCTGACATCTACACCGCCACATTCTCGGACGACGTTGAGGTATTTTCCAGCGAGTAGAACCTTGTCTTTTACACCTTCTAGCTGTGGAGGAACAAGGTTATCTCGGATCGTATATCTCTTCTCCCAGTATTCGTCCGTATAGTCTTGATCTAATCTCTCCCGTTTAATACTCCTTTGCTCCTTAATCAAGAACTCGGAGTGAGGGTCTTTGATGCCACCGTGGTGTAGCCATTCGTTCAGCATAGCCATGTATGGCCGACTGGCCTCTCGCAGTAGCTCCGTGAGTAATGCTCGCGCAGCAGGGTCGCCAGCCATGGAGGCCAGCCGTTTGGTGATCAATCCTAAAACGCTGCCACCTTTACAAATCTTCTTGCCAGATAGTCCAATCTGACCGACATTTGCGCCCTCTTTTAAAGACTCTAGGAGTGCTTCGACATCATCTGTCTCATCCGCTGACTCATCAGAATCCTCATCCTCCAAAACGCCGTTCGCCTTGAGCAGCTCGATACCGGTAGTATATAACTGGAAAAGCATATGGCTTGTTTGTTTGGTATGTAGGTTCAGCACATGAAGGGTGAACGTAGGATTAGTTAGCATCTGGGTCTCTAGTTGTGCTATGAGCGTCAAGTAGTCTTTCAACAGCCGACGGATAGCAGCGCACAGGGCATGATTCACCGCGCCGTATTCTTCCCTACAAAGAACTTCAATGAAAGCTTCCACTGCAACGTAATGTGTCGCCATCTTCAACATTGAGTTGGTCAAATCCCGCAAACTCGGGTCCAGACCGGGCAAGATACGGAATTGGGGTCCTACCAGCCGTTCCTTCTCTTCATGTGGGTTGTATGTGTCGGCGAAACGGATGTACTGGCCCTCAAATCCCATAAAGATGTAGAGGAGTTCCTCGATGATGGCGTTTTCCTGGGCTTCTAATGATAACTGGTTTAGCGGCCGCGGTTGTACTGACGGAGGAGCAGTGGATGCTAGAGGGGGGATGGATATGCGCGACGCAAGAGGCGCAGTGGTGTGCGGTACGAGAGATGCCTGAGGTAGCCATGGAGCTGGGGAAAGTCAGTATGTGCCATAACACCAGTACCGTAATAGGAACGAAGATTATGATGAGTTACCTTGAGGCTCTTCGGAGGGCCTCCTCCCGCTAGCATTTCTGTCCGATGTCCGTTCCGCCGTTCTCGCGGGCTTCTCGCTGCGGCTTCGTGCATTGACTTTGCTCTCAGACGAATGCTTCAACGGGGAGGCCCTAGTCCGTACCGAAATGGTTTCTCGCGTTAAAACATCCCTCTTTTCTGTACGCCGCTCTCGGTCCCCTGCTGTCGCCGCAGCAGATTTCGTTCTCGAAGTTGTTGTACTGCGACGTCCATTTTCTTCAGGCACAGTACCAGAGGGGACGCGGGGTCGCGAGGAAGTTGGGTAGCTTGAGGTGGACGCGGAAGCTCTCTTCTCAGCGGAAGATGAGGATTTGAGGTTGGCAGGGTGTCGGGAAGACATAGCTGCAAATGCGAAGCTCCATAGGGTTGTGGTTGGAGAGGTATGTGGTTAGGTTGCGCCAGTCGTAAATTATGGTCTCGCAGTTTCTACGCGTTGAAGTTTGGGCTCGAGCTCGAGTCGTGTTGGTGTCTTAACTTCAGCCCCATGACAACTGCACAGTAAGCGGGAGTGATGAGTTAACCAATTACAGTCGCGGATTCCTTTCACTTCACCAATATTTTGGGCAACTAGAGATGAATATGTTCAAAATATATGACAATAGTTCGCGCCAGAACTCAAAAAATTCTACAATGGGCGCGGCTCGTATTGTATGTATATATAATTAATTTCTACAAATTCGAGAACTGGCCCGCACCACCGCCAGATATCCTGGTCTTACAGAAAGAAACAAGAGAGGGACATCCCTAAAGTCCCAATCGAAACTTCTATTAAGCTAGGACAGCGATATCGTCATTAAACAGGCGTATTCGTTGGTTGTTTCGGTACAGGAGTGGATTATAATACGATCCGTGCCGATTTCATCATTGCGATACCTCCAAGATCATCTCTCGTCTAACCAAACATTCTACTCCTTGAGCGCCTCCTTATCCTATAAATATGAAGCCTCCTTACACCGAGGCACTGCTCTAATGTTTTCAACTCCACACCCAAACCTATAGTTTCCTGAAACAGTCTATATTGCAACGTATCTGGGTATCTCATTCTGGGGTATGCAAAACGCTTTTCCAGCCAGCCGCCTAGCGGCCTTCTTACCATCGAGTATCTCGCTCCATTGCCTTCCGTACAGAATCCAGAACCAAATGCCAATAGCGGCAAGCATAAGGAAAGCGGCTGAAATCGTAGAGAACCAGCCTACGCCAATCTTCCGAATAGTAGGGAGGCAGACGCCAGTGCCGAGGGCTGCAAGAAGGTATCGTGCCATATAAATTCCAGCAGGAAATAGTGACAGTCAGAGTTGTTAGAAGAATGAAGAGTCCAGAAAGATATCTTACCCACAACCTCGGAGCTACTTTCCAGCATCACGTTCAAGTTGTACGTATTCAAGGCTGGAAAGCTCAACCCTTTCCCAAACCCTTGGAGAGCCATCGTTACCACGGGTAGTGCGAGACCGCCAACGTTCTTCTTGACGCTACAGCCGTAGACGATTACCCAGATGGGTAAACCACAGCCGATTAAAAGGAGGCAGCTCCATGGTCGGTCTTCAGGGACCCTCTCGCCTCGAATTACGAGATATTTCTTGACCGTGTGGTCCGCCCAACCGCCGCCAGCATAGGTCCCGATTAGGTAACCAATGCTTGGTGAGAGGTAAAGAAGCCCGGCTGTTATCGGCGACGTATGTGAAAACAAGGCGCTATAGCGTAGCGGATTGGGGTAAGCATGGAATACAAATTCCACACGAGAGATGCGGTTCCCAACGCCTTTAAAAGTGGTAAATACAAGGTAACCCTGGAGTATATAGTAATCGTCCACTTACGGCTAGTACCAGGTTAGGATACCGGTACAGCCGGATGATACGGAACGGATTCAACCACTGCCATATCTTTCGTGCTTTCTCCGTGTCATGTACCCCCTTCAACTCTTCTGACCGCCTCTGGTGGATTGTCTCCGGAAGCGAGCCGATGACAAGTAGCATTGTTACTCCAGCTAGTGCAGTTTGGGCCCAGAAGATAAGTCGCCAGCTAGAAAACGTGACGAGGATGCCGCCGAGACGCGGTCCTATAGCGGGTCCCAGTAACGTTCAAACCTGATGGCAAAGTTAGAACCCTGAACAGTCACGTTTAGAAGATATACCTTACATGAACCATGATAGAGCAGTTGCCCGCTCAGACTGGGATCCTGTTAGCTACACAGCATGAATCCATCCTCTGCCGATTTACTTACTGACCTGTAGATGTCGCAAACTACATTGGACCCAATCACCGCGAAAGCAGTACCTTGGGACCAACTTAACATCCGAAATAGACAGAAGACTGCTAGGTTCGGTGCTAAGGTCGTCCCAATAGAAGCTATAAAGAAGATGACAGTGGCGGGGATGGAAATCTAGAACGGATTTAGTGTCCTCGTAAAGTCGCAATGGTATTTATTTTGGCGGCTGCAACCATGAGGACGAAATGAGCGACAACGTACCCATCTCCTTCTATAAATATTCCCAATCGGGCCATAAATAACGGCCTAGTAATGTTAGAGATAGTTTAGTATTGAAATTGAGGTCCATTACCCAATATCCATAAAAAGCATGAACAGGGCATTAGATAGATTATATCCTCTCCATCACACTGATAAGTCGCTGCCACCTCAGGGATAGCAGACAACACCGCGGTAGAGGACATTTGCGCTATGAAGCTGCCCAATGATAACACCCCCGCTATCGTCCTCTTGCGCAATGGAGAGTATTTGCCGTAGGGCTTGTCATCCCCGTCACATTTCGCAAGATGTGCTATGTCTAGCCTATCATATGATCGAAGGACGGCACTATGGATTCCAACGATGAGAGAATTTCTATCTCCACGTATATGGTTTCTCTTCGTCGTCCACCGCAGAGTTAACCGATGAGGCGCTGGAGAAGCTTTTGTTTGTCCTGGTTGGAAATATGTTTTGCTCTATCATGATGGGAAAGGTATTTGTGTGATGGTTTTGGTTGATGGTATGCCTATTTGAGGGGACACCTTATATGAAGAAGGTTTAAACAAGTGCGAGGGATTTCTGGTGCGCATCTTGCATGCTCCTATGCATGCAGTGATCATGACTTTTATAAGGGGGGAATCGACGCTCCACCAAAGGTTAGAGACGAGCTAGAAGACGCCGACATTGATTGCGCAGGTTTCATGTAATTAGCTGCTAGCCCTGCCCCTACATATGTACAATTCGAAAATTTAAGGGGTTTATGTCCCAGCTATTAGTCATACTGAAAGGAGAACCCTCCGATGCAAGTCCCACCATCGACTCAACAGCGGACTCAACAAGGGCACCCCACCTCGGAGGTCCGAGAGTCCGGAAAGAGCCGCTTTCATCCCTTCGACGGGCAATCGATGACGCTGGAGTATTGATCTGTAGAAACTCAAGTTTCTCCATCTCCGAGGCCATTGCCCGTGTTCGCGATGTGAGTGGTTAGGCCTGTCTCTAACGTAGTTGGACCAAGGTTCTTTTCTTAGCAGAAAAGAGTACTCTTGAGGAAAGCTATAGGTGGAACGAAACATGCTGGATGACCTTAGGATACCCTCTTGGGCGTTTATTTCCCAGTCACGCACTCTTCAAAATATGTGAACTCTTCAGACATCGCAAGTTTCCAAGGTTAAAACGCCGTCCACGCTTATAGGCACTTTTTCTTTTGTTATCCGCAACAGTATCATATACTGAGACGGTCCAGGCTGAGACGGTCATTGCTCCGGTGTTTTTTGATCATCCCAAGTTTGTAGAACTTCTCTTCTCCGGCTGCTGTCCGGCCACCGATATACCATTTATCGGCACCGCCAACTTCCCGGAATCCCTCCGATGAACTGTCCGAGCCTCGCCTGTCTTTGCGCGTAGTCCCCGGTATCGGGAATGCCGCGGCCCCTGGGGATGTGGAACGATGGTATGGTGGTGGAGCATGCTGCCTGCTGGGCTGGAACTGTCCTGTTGCCTGTATAGTGGCAGTCGTACCACCAGTGGGTGACTGGCCCGTCTTCGTTGTTAATGTCCGTGTTGTGCCGGAGGAATGATGTGTTGATGTGCCATTAGAGGCACTCGGGCTGTGGGAGTATGGATTAGTGGCTGATGCCTGAGAAGTCGCAGCTTTTTGAATTGCTGACTGGGCTCGAAATGCGGCCAGAAAGTTTGAAAAGAAAGGTCTGTTGGTAGTCATTCTCGTGTTCGAATCACAAGGCTTTGATTGGCTGCAAGTGCTAGCAACAGGAGTTGCTGGGGTGAAGTATAAAAACAGCTTTCGAACCGCTGGTGCTGGACCTCGGGGCTTTCTGACCGAATTATGCGGAACTCGTGAACGACGGTTCAAGAAGGTGGTGTTATCAAGTAGCTCAGTTCTCGCAGTAACTTGACCCTTGAGAACTGCGGAGCGGGGAAGCAAGACGGGCGGCGTCGCTGTGACGTAAGAGCTACAGACTTGTGTGCGAGTCAAGCTCGAGTCGAGGGATATGTAGAGGGCTCTGGGGGTTCTACGCGGTAGTGAAGGAAAACCGGAGGCGGCATTGGTTTGTGATGAAATGACTATTAAGACGGTTGCATCGCTTCTTTGTATCAGCAGGAGTCACCATGCTCTTGTAACTGTGAGTGTGAGCGATGATGAAGGAGGTGGTGTAGCTAGTTGTTAGTGAAAGGAAGAAGTCGGAAGCTGTAATCAGCTGTCGTCCGATTTGCCGATCCAAACCGAGAAGCGTACCCAGATGTCTCGGTTGCTGTGACACCATCCACAGCAAGCTACAGGCATTTCCAATGTCCATATAACCGTAGAATAAGATAAAAGGTAAGACACAACTGCAAACAAAAATAGAATCTGTGGTGTCGGACCCTTTAATACCGATCGCCACAGTTCACCTTATGTGCTCGCAGTCACATGTAATCGTTTACGTGAGGCCGATTCAAGTTCTACCCCGCTCCCACCTTCGTTTAACAAATTTTAATGAATTGGGAGTAAAAAAAGGGAGACCTGGGCAGCAAAAGAAGGTCGTACCCGGGATCGAACCGGGGTCGTGGGAATGTTCTCTGCGAGTCAGAATCCCATGTGCTACCACTACACCATACAACCGCGTTATTTAATTGATAAAAATGATTCTTATTGTAAGAATAATATACGTGGATCTAGCTCTGGCCCAGTACAGGAATAGCCCACGTAAAGAAAACCGCTCACTGACGAGTTCTCTGGCAGTCTTCATGCAGGGCATGTAAACATAAAAGCAGAACTCTTCTAGTAAGCTCTACTGGGTGTGCTTGGAGTACTGTGTCTCTACTTCAAAGACTGAAGTGAGACAAGTTATTACGAATTAAGGCAAATATAGGTTGCAGAGCATCGCTTCCTTATTTTAAATGACGGCGTATTGAGCAACGAAGAAACATTCGTGAAACGCAAACCATGAATATTACGGTGTTAAGGGGGGGTGGCAATCGCCCCTTCATGCCTCTTACAGACGATACCGCCCAAATGCTACATGTCTGGCGGACTAGCCTTTAGGCTATTCCGGAATCATGTGAATTATCACTCCTCCGAACTATCCTCCTCATCAGCTTGCTGTTGTTTCGCAAGCGCTTCCTTCCACTGCGTAGCAAACTCCCTGAGATTCCCCCCACCAGCCCTGCTGGCGTCTACTACGTCCCGAGGCAGCTTATGCGCACTGTATTGAGGAGTTGTGAATCCATACGCCTCAGGGTCGTCTCGTCGAACAAGCCTGAATTCCGGAATAAACTCAAGAGATTCAGTCTCGGATTCGGCAGGTTGGTCTTCATTCAAATCATCTCCAGGGGCTAGTTCGGAAACACCGCTTCGAGCTTCGCTTGGCTGGTCCCGAGGGTCATCAGATAATGTGAGAAGCTCCAGCCAACTGAAAAGTAAGGGGTCCGTCCTTTGTGCCCAAGGGTTGAAATCTATGAGCCAGACACGCTTATGCGGCGGGGGCACATACACATCGAATGTAAAACTTTCATCCGGAAAGGTGTCCCGAATGCGTGTATCAAAGAAGTCCTGAATTGTGTCCCGTAACTGGTCCTGCATTTTGAAGAGAAACTCAAAGTAATTGAGGTCTCTTTGGCATAGGGCAATAAGTTTGCGCCGACGAACAAAACACCGGAACTCAACCGAGGGATTCAGTGTGATCTGCTTACGAAGAACGAGATGATACGGTATTTCAGGGGAGTCCTTCGAAGTAGTTTCCTCGACGCAGTCATCAAAGGCATGTTCGAGATCATGAGTGACAAAATCACTCGACTTGAGTAGCAGGTATATGTCATTGGGCGTTCTGCATTCCATGCTGTTGGTAGCGGCGATCCAAGTAGCATCCTTCGGAGCAGACCAGTTCAGCTTCGGGACGACCTTGCCACCAAGTTCCTGGATCATTTGCTGAATCGATTCATGGATATCGCGCCATAGCAGTGATGGGTCCTCCTCCTCCTCTTCTTCTGCTTCCGAAGCATTATCTGCGCCTGAGAAGATACCGCTGTCGGAGTCGGACCATACAGGATTATCTGTATTCTCTGGGGGGAGGACTATACCATCGCCTCGGAGGTATGAGATGAATGCGTCGGAAAGAGGAATCAGTCGCGCCTTGGGGGTGATGCTTCGATATCTGAGTTGTTAGCACCATATCAATGAACCTTCATAGTGCTGAATATACCGTGGGTGCCAGGAATGGTATGAACAGTTGAGAATATGGCTCTTGGTAAGTGGGGGAAACGGTAGCTCGGTCAGAGCGTCTTGGGATCCTTGAGGGAGCGTAGCGCTGGGTTCCTCCATGTTGTATGTGGAGAAGGTAACGAACCACAACGAGCACAAGCTGGGCAGATGTTAGGTGGTTTGTATGATTCCATGGCGGCGTGTCTTTGTGAGTCTTAAAAAAGGTGAGAGTGAATTGGTGGGGCAACATCAGCCAGACACTAGCCACAGTTCGCGCCACGCTACGTCAACGCCACGCGAACCGTGGCGATCACCCGCTCTGTTGACCTTCGTGCTCAACTCGAACAATCAACACCAAACCACCTAGGTCGCATACCATACCTCGATCGTTGCTAGAAAGACCTGATCCATAATGTCTTCTAATGTCGGCCTCTCTACTCCCCGTGGCAGCGGAACCTCTGGATATGTCCAACGGAATCTTTCTTTGCTTAAACCCCGCGACAATGCGGCGCCGTATCCGAAAGACTGGGACCAGTTCAAGCATCGCCAGCGCCAGCCAGACAAGGAGATTCTTGAGCATGACCGGCGTCGCGAGATTGAGGTGAAAGTGTTTGAGCTGCGAGACAAGTTGGAAGACGAGGGGTACGTCGTTTACTGAAGTCGATTTTAGCATAGCTAACTGTTTCCAGCGTTGATGAAGACGAAATTGATGACCAATGTGATGCGCTTCGGAAGAAGCTAGAAGATGAGCGGAAGAAGGGCAAAGAAACGGAACTGTCCGCACGAGGTCTAAAGTCACATCAAGTGCATGAGCTTGCCAGAGCGAAGATTGAAGAGAGCGAGAGGCTCCGGAAAGCGCTCGGTATCCGAGAAGATTATGAAGAGGGTAGCCATTGGAAGAGGCAAGAGGAGCGTCTTAGGGAGAGTCTCGCTCAGAAAACGAAGGAGGAGGAAGAGGCTGAGCGCAGACCGTTAAAAGAAGAGTCCGACTGATTGTCCGAAGGGAAGGACTGCCACCTGTCACAGAACAATGTCCAGACATACCCTTTGATGCTCAGCTTATCCCGACTGCCTCTTCTGTACCTTGCTTGTTACGGAGATTCGCTTCAGTGGGGTAAAGCAGCAGTTGTCCCGAACCGATTTCCCCTGGTTCATCCTGCCTACACTCGTCAGATTATGAGGTGAGAACCCCACAGTCTGGTTTGATTACAATAGCATCTAAAATGGAATCGCTATTAGTAAACACATAATGGTGTCCCAATAACCGACTTCGTTTCGGTTAAAGTTATGGTGCACTCTAAACACTGGTCGGATGTCTGCGGGCTTATTCAGTAATTACTTTCACCTTTATCGGCTTGAGCAGATGTAAGTGTGCTTATAATTTAAGAGTGGTGTATACTGAGCTTAAAGGCTCCATATGAGCTGTGCTCTCACGAGAGATTTTGAACTCAACACCTTCTGAAGTAGTTCTTTGGCCCTATTATTAGTTATACTAGCATATGAGTTTTGAATTCAGATTTTGCTCATTCGGCCACACAAATACGTAGCTGGTCTAAGAGAGAGCTTAAATGACTGATTATTGAAACAAAATCCCTTGTTTAAATAAACGATATAACTCACCATAGCTATATTAGAATGGTTTAGGTTGAGGAAAGGGCAAAGATTTTTGGACGTTGGAGGGAGACTCCTTTGATGTCGGGTTTAATTTGCTCTACGCATTGATATTACGTGTTCATAGACCCGATTGGGAACCAGGTAGCACGTTAAATTGAATTATAATAATAATAAATAAACGGTATTTCCCAGCTGGCGCTCCATTCTCTGCTCCTGGGAAACATGTGCGTATCAAGGTCTTCAAAAATCCGTCCTTCGTGCAGCTATCCTCAATCCGGACCACTCTCCGATGTACATATTGCCAAAATAACATTAAAGATACAATCGATCCTCTGCAACGCCTTGGTGTGGAGAGCTATGTTGATTACATCTAGGGATGTTTAATCCAAAAGCCGATACATCCTCCACCTTAGATATATCTCGCAACCCCATTACGAAGCTGCGTTTTGATGTGAGGCAGCGTGGTAAAATGTGGAGCGAAAACGTTGGTGATGGTAAATAGTGCATAATATAAAATTAAATTTCTAATTTAATTTCATCAAATAACAGGTTGTGTAGTGTAGTGGTGATCACTCCGGATTTTGATTGAACATTAAAGTTAAAAGCTTCCGGCGACCCCGGTTCGATCCCGGGCACGACCTCACATTTATATCTTTTCTTTTTCCTACTTTCTGGTAGGTAATATAAGCCTATTATTATCTCCTTTCTTCCTGTTCTCTGAGCGGCAGGCAATCTTTTTTGTATGGCTGAGAGCATATGTCCTCACAGCACCAGCCACTTTTCGCATGCTTTCGCGCCTTCGGGTACAGCCATAAAGAGATCGCGCTCCATCGGTAAAACGTTGGTCCGGCCGTGCTCTACAGACCAGCTCACCTCTCAGACCCAAGCAATACCTTCGTATAGACTGCAATTTATAACCGGCCATTTACCACAATGGCTTCCGAGGCCCCGGATCCTCGCACATTCAGCAGCTGGGAGGATGCTTTCAAATATCCGGTTCCTGTTGTTCGAAAGCTGGAGAATCAGCTCCGCTCTAATGCCACTGACAACCGTGAGAAGCTTCGGTCGCTTGTTGGGTGAGCGTCCGCGTGCATTTCTTCTGCAATATAGGACTTCTAACGTCAAATATATTGTTCCAGTGCAAGTTACCGTAGCCTCTTGGATACAGCCGAGACTATAATCGACATGGAAAATAGAATGCAGCAAGTGGAGACCAAGTTAGCAAGAGTAGGGCAAAGATGCAATTCTCGTGGCGTAGATCGAATTTCCAGCAATGCTACCAGGATGGTCAATAACTCCAAGGCACGCGGTCAGTTTCCGGCAAACTTGCCCTCGCGGCTTGCGCACGATTGAAGCTCTGACATATAGTTACAGAACGATACACCTTTGCGTCCCAGCTATCGGTTCTCCAGAACTGTCCAACTGTCATAAGTCGATTGATTAGAGAGAAAGAATCTTATTTGCTCGCGGTTAAGGTTCTGGTTATATCTCGGTTACTCTATAAAGCGCTTTCTCAATCTGAAGACAAGCCCCCATTTCTGGATCAAATTCGCGATCGACTCAGCGCCCTGCGTAATAATCTCCTGAAAAGGATTGACAAACGTATCTCCAGCAAATCATCCGAAGTTCCCATCCTGGTCGAAAGCATGTGCGCGTATGCGTTAATTACTAGTTCCGCCCCAACGGACGTTCTGAGACATTTCCACCATGTGCGCATGGAGGAGATCGGCAGTCTGCTAAAAGGCGCGGAGGATTTGACTAACAATGGCATTGCTGCTCTTAAGCTCTGTCTACAGACTTGTCAAGACACCCAAGCTATATTCCCGCGTCGCTTGGCGGAGTCACTAGCAAGACTTAAAGCACATCCACTACTCCAGGACCCAGACATTCAGGGCCTGCACGAACTGAACCTAGACATACATGGCCGCTGGCTTTCTAACGAAACACGGGACTATACGCCTTGGCCACGACATGACGAGCTCCAGCGGCCCGAAGCCGAAAGGTTACTCATTGTCTGGTCCAAGCAGGCAATGAGTACTTTCTTGAAGGGTATCAAGGAAGGGTTGTTAAGGTTGCTTAGTCTTAGAGAAGTGACCTTATTAAGGCAGGAATTGTTTGAAACAATCATTCTCGCTGGTATCAGAATGCCAGGACTCAAGCCAGCAAAAGTGCTGGATGATCTACGAGACGCAATTAATTCTCAGCTCGGAAGCCTTGTCCATTCGCGCGCGCGAGACATTGACTCAGTGGTCTCGGAGATCACAAAAAGGCTAGAAAATTGGCACTCTGCTGGTGATGACGCAAATGGCTTACTCTGGTCACCCTCTTCACTTTCCGTTGAGATTAGCGATGGTGGTCAATCATTCAAGGAGAATATCATCAGTAAGCAACAAGGACGAGACGAACGCGTGAAGGGGGTTACAACTGCTTATGACAAATGGGCCGAGTCTGTCTTGGAAGTTAAGAGCATCGTTAAATCTATGAGAGAGGCGCGGTGGGACGATACTTTTGCGGACGATTCGGGCGATTCAGGCGACGAGTTCGACCTAGACTCGAGCCAGGGACTGTTGGGCAATGATGACCCACTTCTGTTAGAGGAGACAGCACAAGAAGCCCTCAATAATGCGCTTTCAAGTTTGCAGAAGGACACGATGGATATCGTTAGACAGTTGACCGCGAAGGAACAGTACGGTTCTATTGAGCAGGTTATATTTGTGCTCCGCGTGGTTCGGGAAATAGGAGATCGGGTCCCGCGATTGGCTCTACAAGATCGGAAGTCGATGCGACAATCGACCCCATTCACATCATCTTTGCTCGACCCCCTCTACCAAACTCTTGCCCAAAGCACTATTCAACCCACCGTTCAGGCTTATGAGAGGGCCATAACTACGTCCCCCCAATCCGATCACTCGCCTGACCATATCCTCTGGGAAGGTAACCCTCCTTTACCTATACAGCCCTCACCAAGCGCGTTTAGGTTCCTTCGTGACCTTTCGAAGCGCATGGGAGCATACGGCAGTGATCTTTGGGCACCGAGCGTAACAAAGGTTTTGAAGGACGCCACAAAAAATGAATTGGTCAGGATATGGTGTGGACGGTCGGAGCTTCTGCGGAATAGAGCAAATGCAGTGAATGGGGCACATGGTACAGTTGACACTTCGGAACCAGATCAGAAGGAAGAAGACAAGCCAGAGGGTCCTCCTAAGGGTGAAGAGGGTACGAATGATAGGCAGAAGCAGCTTCTCTTTGATATGTTCTATATCTTGCAATTCCTGCATGCACCTGCGGCCCAACCAGCTTCTGAAAAGAACACTGGCAAGCTTGTAGATGAAATGCGTGAAGGGCTCAAGATGGAAGACAATGAACTGGCTCGACTCCGGAGGAACGCAACAGACTACCATAAGAGAACCTATCTATTGTTCGCTTTGCTGCTCTAGATGGATCTAAGGCAGCATATGTGGGTTAAGGGGTAGGCTTGAGCAGAGATTCAGGGGCGAAGTTCACCAAGACAGTGAATAGCAGCATGTGTCAGGTGAGAGAGGTAGCCTTGAGCAGAAAATTTTGGTTGTTTTCGAGGGTCGTGAACGGAACGCCGCACGTGATATCACCATGCCTAATGCCGTACGTGAACGAATCTATCTGGTAAGACAACCTTGCCTCCACATACCTGGCGAAACCCAGCAGCCTATCGACTACACGCTGCCTCTTCGCTCTTCAACCCCTACAACTCTGGTCACAACCACTTTCCAAGTTTTTTGGTCATCAGATAATGAATTGACTGGTACTCTTGCCCTGCCTATACCTACTACCGTCCGCCACCGGAAACTACTCCTGCAGTTTCAAGCTGTAACAATGGCAGCCTACTGCCATTCTGAGTTAGTTCTTACTTTGGATTCAGTCAACTGTTATGTAGGCACACTAAGTAATATAAGGCCAGTTAGCCTTTCAAAACGCTCATACATTGCTACATCACTCGGCTCCCCTCCTCCGCTATAACAACTAGAAGTTCGGAATCCAAGGACCATCCCGACAATCACCAAATACTGTATAGTTCTAAATCAGTGTTACACCGTCAAATTAGCTACGGAGAGCTTCACCATATGACCTGAATTTCTGTCTGGAGAATAGCAGCGCTATTATAGTTGCGACCGGTACTATTGAGGGCATTAGTACCAGAGCTATCATTGACGAACATTGCTGGGCTTCCACCAAACCACGTTGCGGTTATTCGTCACTGCTACGAGGATTTTTTACTCTCGCTTCAAGAAGCCGACTAATGTTACTCTCAACCAACGTGGAAGATACTTATATAATAATAGTTCAATTTAACATGCTAACTGGTTCCCAATCGGGTCTATGAACACGTAATATCAAATGCTTAGAGCAAAGTAAACCCCACTCTAGAGGAATGTCCCTCTAGATTCCAAAATCTTTGCCTTTTCCCCACCCTCAAACATTCCTATTAGCTATAATGAGGTTTTTACCAGCTAA
>ML994074.1:0-50293 GCA_010093945.1 Delitschia confertaspora ATCC 74209 | reverse complement strand
GATCATGTTCTGTGTTGTCCCCAGGTCTAATGAACTGTTAAGTATATATACATGTATTGTGTGCTGAGTCAGCAGCAAGTTTGCTCCTACCATATGCCGTCTCGGCTTATAATAATAATAATAATAATAAATCAATGTAACGTGCTACCTGTTCAAGGTCGGGTCTATGAACATCTATATTAATGCTTACAGCAAAGTGAACTTGACTCTAGAGTTTAACTTCTAGGGCCCAAATTCTTTGCCTATTCTTTACCCTTACCATTCTGACCTAGCTGAAATGAGTTACACCCGCTATGCCTATACCACTAGCAACCGTTCTACATCTGCCAGCATTGCAACTTAGCCAACAGAGAGGTTGTTATGACACGTGGATTCATTGGAAAGGGGCCAGTCCCCTATATCCTCTTTCTTGAAATCCCTTGCAACTCTGAATTGCTTAAGCAGGGTCGTTTCTAGTAACTATTTTGAGGCAGCTTTCGCCTTTCTGTCCTTCCTTAGGATCTCTTGTAGCTCTGTAGTTCCTGATTAGGAGGAGGTCCGCTCGAGCTTGGATGCGATCAGGGCAAAAGCTGAGTATAAGACGAAATGATTGCAATCCAATACCACATGGGCATCTTCGAGTAATTACTGGAACCCCAAACTTCGCTAAACGGTCATTCAGTCTAAGAGCCTCTGTACGGAGTATAAATAGTGCCGTCGCTTCGTGTTTGGGAAGGCCGTCGTAGAGATGTAGTGGTTGACTTTCCCGCCCCTCCGACGAGGTGTCTATAAATTAGCTAGCTTTAGTGGTTTTCTGTTGCTACTTTTCCTTCTATACATACATATTCCCTGTCAATCGTTCTATGCCTGGATAGATACGGATGTTTTCCGTCTTGTCTTGCTCTATGGTCTTCTTTTTCTGCAACTTCGTGTTTTGTTCAATCACCTTACATGCTCGGTCGCGTAGCTGATCCGTTCCAGCAGACGTTTTTCTATCCGCCAGTCGGCGTCTTTTTCCCTCAATTCTCTTGGCTGGCGTTCAAATCTTCTTAATATTCTCTTGAATTTCCCTGGTAACCGGATGGTTTGTAGTAATTGCTGCTCTCGGCATTTCCAGTGACTCCAGATAAAGATCGGTTGGCAGTCTTGTACTCTACTTTTGCGAGTGGAATTACATGGTTGGAACTTACGGTAAAACATTGTCTTACGAATTAATTTATGATTAACGGGGCATCGGCGACGAACATTCCGACTAACAATCGTATCCTAAACCCTTCTTTCCACGCCCTCTCCACCTAAACCTCCAATTTCGCTCCAACTCTTCTACACCTATTCTTCACCATACCACCAGATACTGACAATCTCACAGCTTCACATTTTCACCCCTCTCACAGTCGTCGCCACAAGCCCTAACAGGGATCCACCCACCTGCCTAATTCTGCCTAAACCCATGCATCTTATATCAACAACAATGAACATCCAACTTTACTTAACTCATACACAGGTAGGTATGCAGATAAGCTATCATGTGCGCTGCATGGCGAAAGAAGTAAAGATGCCTCTCCAGAGATTGAAAAAGAGACACACTGTTTCAGGGAGTTCATTTAACTTTAGTCTTTAGCCACCACTCTCGGGTATCACCTCGCTTTGCAGATTTCGCTGGCAGTGGCTGCTTATGTCTTAGCATTTGTTTTACTTATCGTTCATTTGTGCCAGTTTCTTATAATCGAGCTTTCCTGTTCTTCTTGAACCTTTATCGAGTTGAACGCCTTTTTCTGGACGGTAGGATTTGAGCACTATGAAGGGCCAATTGGCAACTGAGAGGTTTGATGATGAGAGAGCTGAGAGAGATAAGGCTGGGTATGGTGATGAGGGAGTGGCATCGGAAAGGTACCATGATGTTGATGTTTTCGGGAGGGAGGAGGGACACCAGGTAGGTTTGGTGGCTTTTTATTTGAGATGCAATCTTTGCTATCATTTTTCTTCGATTGTTTCTTCATGGAGAGAGTGGATAACATTAGATGACTATTCATCTTTTTTTCCTAATAAATTTCTGTCTTATACCGTCTGTTAATTTGCCCTTTCCTTATACTCTCTCTTAGGGATTTCAACTTCTCATTCGTACAAAGCAAACCACAAGTACAACTTCCTCTCTATCTCTATACTATCTTTATATCCTCTGTCAATGCATTCCTTCCATCTGCTATCTCTCATAGATTCGGACATCTTCTTCCGCACAAATTACCCCATATCTCTATCTCCATCTCTCTCCACACCTCACAGCACCCTCCCAATCCCGAACTCCCACCAACCTCCCCTCCAGATAAAATACAAAACCCTCTCCTGGCCTCTCGTAACTATCCTTATGGTTGCCGAAATCGTCTCGAACGGGATGCTCTCCCTCCCCTCCTCCCTTGCCATAATAGGCCTCATCCCAGGCCTACTCCTAATCCTCTTCCTCGGCGTCTTCGCAACCTACACATCCTACCTCCTCGTACAATTCAAACTGCGCCACCCCGAAGTCCACAACATGGGCGACGCAGGCTATATCCTCTTCGGACCCGTCGGCCGAGAAGTGCTATCCGCTGGGACGTTAGTGTTTGCAGTTCTGGCAACGGGCGGCCAGTTATTAGCGGGACAGATTGCATTGAGCGCGCTGAGTGGGGGAAAGTTGTGTTTGATGCTCTACACCGGCATCTTCGCCGTCCCGACCCTCCTCTTCTCCGCCCCCCGCACCCTCGACCGTCTCACCTACCTCTCCGTCCTCGCCGTCGCGTCCATAATCATCGCCGGCCTCATCGGCATGATAGGTGCCGGCCTGCATCCCACTCCCGGGCACCACATCGTCGCGGTGCGGGCCTCGTCCTTCTACCTCGCCTTCTTCTCTATTACCAATCCGGTGTTTGCGTACGCAGGGCATTTTATGTTTTTTATTCTGATATCTGAGATGAAGAAGCCGCAGGATGCGATGAAGGCGGCGTATACACTGCAGATTGGCGCGACGACTCTCTATGCGGTTTTTGCAGTGCTTATGTATGTTTATTTGGGGGCGGGGGTGCAGAGTCCGGCGTTCAGTTCTCTGCCGCCAAAGTGGGCGAAAGCAGCTTACGGAGTCGCGCTGCCGAATTTCCTGATAGCAGGATCTTTGTATGCACATACGGCGGCGAAATTGCTTTTCGTTCGTCTGTTCAGACATAGTCGGCACTTGCATTCCCACACTGTAACAGGCTGGTCTGCATGGGCTCTCCTCATCCTCCTCGCCAATTCCCTAGCTTTCATACTCGCCATCTCCGTCCCGATATTCAGCTACCTCATCGGCATCGCCGCTTCACTCTTCGCTTCCTGGTATACATATGGGATTGCGGGGGCGTTCTGGTTGCACGATGCGTACCACGACAATCCGGGTGGAAAGGGGTTTGGAACATGGAGGAGAAAGTGGAGACAGGCAGCATTGGCTATGGCGACATTTGTGGCGGGGGCGTTTATTTGTGTAGCGGGAACTTACGTTACTGTTAGGGGGATTGTGGAGGCGTATAGAGATGGGACGGTGGGGAGTCCGTTTGCGTGTTGATGGGAGCGGGGAGGGGGTTGGAGGACGATCAGTTGAGGATTGGAGGCGTAGGCTGGGGGGAGTTATGGCGGAAAAGGTATCATCGATTGGCCTGTGTACTATCAAAGGATCATACCACCATATCAAAGTAAAAAATAATAAACCATCTCACCATCTCCCCTCAAAAAAACGACGAGATAAACAACAACAACAAAACATCTCACCAAAACCACGAAATGAAGCTTCTTGTCTTTCAGCAGCACCTCTTCCCCACAACTGCTCATGGTTCCCGCCATCATCGCAATAATGGAATCCCCGCTTCCGGAATCGAACTCAGTCCCCTCGAAGTAGAATTTACTGCTGCTTACAGCTTGCTCCTTTGGTACCACTGCACCAGTGAGCTAATCTGCCGACTTGGCCATGCTTGTTAGTTGGGAATTTCAGGGGATTGTGGAATTTATAGTTAAGAGGATGTGAAGGTAGTTGGGGCGGCACTAGATCTATAGTTATGGTGAACTGCGGAATCGAGCAAACACTTCTAGGCGCCGCGAAGCCTCCAACTTGCAGACGTTCATAACGTTTAACAACACAAAAGGTAATGTACAGCCGAACCTTGTTCATACAGCCATTGTTAATATTTCTAGAGGAGCCCTAGAGACAAACTTTAGAGTCGAGTTTTCTTCGCACTAAATGTTGATATACGTGTCCATAGACCCGATGTGCAAGTTTTGGTTGTGAAGGAGGTGTCTTACTTCCTGTCATTTTCGTACTCTGAGAGTGGGTATTGATTGGGGAGGAGCAGACTGGAGGGGCTCTATGAGTTGATTCGATGGATATGATGAAGTTACGGAGAGGCGAGAACGGAACATTGATGATGTAGAGATGGCATAGATGGCAGTAATGAACAATACAGCATGATGCCCTACAGCGGGTATAATCCTTTTTCAATCAAAACCTTTCGTCATCCTCTCACCATCACTTCAACCAGCTACTAACCTCCTCTAACAACTTCTTCTTCCCCTCCCTAACCCTCGGCCTTTTCCCCTTCTTCCCTCTCTTCTTTCTCTCATCCTCCATCCGCTCCTTCGCAAACGGCGTCCCGGCATACGGATCTTTCTCTTCCCCTTCAAACGGCTCCTGGCCCTTGACACCCAGCTCAGTAGGGATTTTCTTAACTCTCAACGGGCGATCCATAAACCACCTCACCTTTTCATCCACGGCCAAACTATCCTTTAACCTTTTCTCCTGCTCTCGCTCTCTCCTAGTTTCTTTCTTCTGCTCATATTTCAGTTGTTTTTTAGTGAGCGGTTTGCCTGCTTTCTTTGCTCGCTTGCGCTGTTCGCCGCGCTCTTTGCAGATCACGGCGCGGGATTGGTATTCTTGTGTTGCTTTGAGTGGGGGAGAAAGGACTGTTGTCTCCTCTTGGGGGTCCAGCGGGATAGGGATGATTCGGGGAAATATTTGTTTAGGGACCATTTCAACTTTGTCTAAGGTGTAGTGCTTCCTAATCTTGGACGTGGATGTGGTCTCTGGTTGAGATTGTCTCAACTTGGAGACCAGTGAAGCAAATTCGGCAGTCGAATTCTGCATAGTTGTGTGGTATTTTCCATCATCTGCATTGACTTCTTCGACCTCGAGGGGTAGCTTGGAAGTGCTGAGAATGGGACGTATTCTAGGATGTACGTCTAACAACTGTTTGCGAATCAAAGGCGCGCGTATGGGGCGTATTTTGGGACGCATATTCGCCAAATACTTGCGGATTTGTCTCGGCGTATAGCTCCGTATACGTCTAGGAGGCTTTGACACTTCCATCACAACTGGCATCGCTGATTCTTTGTTGGGCACAATTCTTCTAACATGAATTGGTCTCAAAATCGTCTCCTTATATCTTTCAGAATTAAATACAATCCACTACGGTTTCGGGCTGAGACTTACGAGTTCAGTACCCACGAACCGCGTATGCGGCACGTCTATCTTGGTTGCGTTTACGGTTTCCCAGCTATTCTCTGGGTTGGATACATCTTGCCGTCGTTTAACCATCGTCAGTGCGCCCTCTGTTAGGGCCCCGAAACGATTTGGAAGCACCGTCAAATCAGACGACTCGGATTCCGACAATGGAGATGATACTGATTGTATGGAGTCTATCGTGCTCGGAACGGTGCCAAACTCCCAGTCACAGCCCCGAGAAGTACTACCGGGCGCAGTAGTAATGGTGCTCTCCAAAAAATCAGAGGGTGAAGAAAGTGTGAAGAATTGTATAGAATCCCCAGGCCTGACGAACTCATGCGCAGAGCCAAATTCGCCCGGTGAAATAGCTGTACTGTCTCCATACACACTTGGGAAAGCTAAGATATCTTCATCATACGTCATCTCAGGATCCAAGGCCAGAAGTCCCGCTTTCTTGCCCCAGCCGCCCCCCCCGCTTAGTACTCGATGTAGGCGAGCGCCTTCTGCGATGGCAGAAGATATGAAACTTTGTCTCTGGGGAGAGTTCTCTTTCCACAAAGCTTCCCATGATTTTGTGTCCTTGCCTGGAAGCATGGACCGGGTGCCGTTAATCACTGAATCCAATACATTCTCCGGTATCACAAGCGCCCATACGCTTATAGCCCTTGCTGGCTCTCCCCTAGACTTGAAATACCGCGGTATAATTTCTTCCAGCTCAGCTGAAGCGGTAATGCTAGTTTTATTCTCGCCCACAATTTTTCGCACAATATTTCCCATTCCAGCTTCTACGATGCGAGGAAAGCTTAGTGGGATCAGGGGAACATCCAGTCCATACGTCTTTTTGGAGCCCCGCGCACTCTCGTGGATCTGAAGTCCACAATGGCTAAGACTATTCCACTCATTCAGCTTTGCCTTATTCGACAGGTTGCCCTTTAACCATATAGAGTGCACCATTGTAGAAGGAGAGCCGGTTTGGAATATAGTATTTGCCAGCGGAAGCCGGAGGATGTTCGAATAGTGATACTGGCGACCGAGATCTTGTTCAAGCCCTCTTGGACTGAATGTATGATGGAATGAGATCCCATTACCATTCAAAGCGGATTCAGATGACCTTAGGTTCGATATAGGTTTCGCTAAGAAGGTATAGGCTATTCCTTCAGCTTCATATTCTGCCTTCTGTGACAACTCGCTCTTCTGGTACCTCGCAGGCAGTTTGTCAACCACAGCAGCTATCGCCGCTATATGCGTTCGCCGATGGTGCGTCAAGACGCGATCGACCGCCTTTTGGAGGAATGTATGATCGTCGGACAGCCATCTTGCGAATGATGGGGTCAAAAGGAATACGAGGGAGCCGTTCAATGCACCTCTTTCTGGCGGTTGGATGTGCTGAATTAACTCGTCCGGTGTCTGCAGCATCATTAGGGCTTGACGATCAATTCCAAATAGAGACAGGACGAACGATATTTTGGGCATCGTGAGGAATTATTATCGCACTCTGCGGAGCTGGAGTAGAAGCTGGCCCATGGGAATCAGAATAATATCGTAATGTCGGGGGCACAGCTGCGTCTCGGCGAAGCCTGCAGGGCGCAGGGTAAGAGGCCTTGACTCTCCATAATCGTGAGGCCCGCGAAAGCATGAGTTCGATGTTAATCACTCGACCATGTTCATTGGTGACGCGAATGTCCCAAATATGGTGTATCTCAAAGCCAAGGTTACTAGTGAAGTTAAGAGATTACATAATGATGAGATGCGGGTCCGGAGAGATTTGGGAGAACCGTCCAGGGATTCTCAACTGTAAGGGTTGACGACACCGAATACACAAACGAAACAACGGCCTTTGTTTAATGCTTTCTGCTGCAATCTCATCTTTTCCTTCTGATATTCAGCGTTTCTCATCTCCCTTTCTAGTTTTCCCCCGCTGGTGACACTATCTCGGACCTCATCTAAATTGGGCCACCTTTCACCACCACCGCACCCTTCTCCGCACCATCCCCCATCGATCAATTCTTCTTCTCATGCGAGCCATATAGGCCATCACCAACTGGCAGCCGACGGTTCGCCTCCTCCTGATTATTCAAGATGCCCACCCCACGCTCGTTACGCCGCACAAACCCCATTACCTTCGTCTTAGGAGCCATCCTCCTCTTCGGCTTTTATATATTCTTCTTCTCATCCCCCTCCGACGACCTCCCTTCCACCTCTACAAATGGCCAGCAGAAGAAAACTGCCTCCAATGCGCTATCTCCCCCCTCCCTCCCCTTCCGTAAACCAAAATCTAACAACAACAACAACCCCCCCCCCGAAGTAGTGCACTATTACATGTCCAACCTCACCACCTCGCGCGACCCCATCGCCAACCAAGAAACCGTACTAATCCTCACGCCCCTCGCGCGCTTCTACCAAGAATACTGGGACAACCTGCTTTCCCTCAACTACCCGCGCTCTCTCATCTCGCTCGGCTTCATAATTCCCAAAACCAAAGAGGGCAGCCAAGCCTACGCCCTACTCCAAGCCCAAATCACAAAAACCCAGTCCCTCCCCAAGGGAAAACGCTTCGCCTCTGTAACCATCCTGCGCCAGGACACCGAAAGCCCTCTCCAAACCCAAAATGAAGCCGAACGCCACAAAATCTCCAACCAAAAAGTGCGCCGGGCTGCCATGGCCAAGGCGCGCAACAGCTTGCTCTTCACGACAATGGGCCCGACGACCAGCTGGGTACTCTGGCTGGATGCAGATATTATAGAGACGCCACCGACGCTCATTCAGGATCTGGCTTCTCATGATAAGCCCATTATAGCCGCAAACTGCTTCCAACGCTTCCACAACCCCGAGACCAACTCTCCCGATTCCCGCGTCTACGACTTAAACAACTGGGTCGACTCGCCCACGGCCAAGGAACTCGGCGCCAAGATGGGCAAAGACGATATCCTGCTCGAAGGCTATGGCGAGATGCCGACCTATCGAAGCCTAATGGTATGGATGAAGGAGGATGGTGGGGACCCGGGGAAGGAGGTGGAGTTGGATGGTGTGGGGGGTACGGCGCTGTTAGTTAAGGCCGAGGTGCATAGAGATGGGGCCATGTTTCCGGCGTTTGCGTTTTATCATTTGATTGAGACGGAAGGGTTTGCGAAGATGGCGAGGAGGTTGGGGTGGAAGAGCTGGGGGTTGCCGAATTATTTGGTGAGTACCTCTGGCCCTATACTTTAGGCATATAAGAGAGGCTAACATGATTCTGCAGGTCTATCATTACAACGAATGATCCAGCCTTTATTTCAAGGCTCATACAAGATAAGCTTCCCTTGTTGTGGACTTTGGGCTGCTTTAGAGAAACGGCTCTTTCGGAAGCCCTCCATGGCTGCTCTGTATTACATATTTTCCAATTACCGGGTACCTTGCGAAGTCATGAAGCATAGTGAGCATATGACACAAATGCAGGTCAAGTCAGTCATCATGCGCATGCATTGCTTCCCGAGCAAATTTGGTTGTTATACTATCTCATTAGATACCGCATATTGGCGTCTTTCTGTCTTTCTGTATACATGTCTATATACAGAATTGAATTAGTTTTAAGCACTTAGTGGGTGTGCACACAAAAACAGCAACCCAGTGACCCCGGACGCTATGCTAAGCTTGCGGAATCGTCACAAGTACCATAGCGTCCCTAGGTGTTGTGAAGCAACGCACTCCGCTATCACCGAACACTCAACTCGGAGCTTTTGAACCAGTAACCTTCTCTAATTTCATCCACTCCCTCCCTCCCTTTGCTCTCCCGGGCCTCTAACGTCGGTCGGACCTATCAACTCTCAAAAACCACACTCCCAACCGCCAGCACAACAATTAAACTAACAATAATCAACAGTGCTGCCACGGCCGCCACCAACAAAATACTCCCCCTACTCGCCGGAAACTTCCCCCTGATAACATAATGCTGGGCCTCGAAATACCTATGAAACCCAATCGCCAGTATCAGAATAGAGATGGCGATGAAGGTAGCCCCGAGTGGCTTTCCGACGTGACGGAGACGTGTTTTCGCAGAATTGGGGTTGTGGGGTTTTGGGGAAGGAGAAGGGTGAGATGGGTTGGATGGGTTGGAGGAGGAAAGGGACGTGTTGAGGCGGAAGAGTTGGGTTATGGCTATGCCGATGGAGGCGAAGGAGAGGGAGGTGCGGAGCCAGGCTAGGAAAGTGCGTTCTATATTATCCGTGTTAGCTAGCTATTTCGTCCAGCAATACTACTATCACCATCTTTATATATAGGATTGAATGGGGGAGGGGGAAAGGTGGTACACACCAAGCGCCAAATGATCCCTAGCAACACTCCCCTTATTCTCCAACTCAATCGTACCATACTTCTCCAGTATCTCCCTCCACCAGCTCTGCTCCTGTCTCTCCATCTCCACGGCCGCTTGCTGGGCTTCGCGTTCCGCTTGACGCTGGCGCCGCTCTTCGCGCATGCGGCTGATGAAGCCGGGTGTGTTGTCGTCTCTGTCTCTGGCTGAGTCGGTAGTTGGGGAAATGGGATTTATGGCGGGGGATATGGACTGGTAGTCTCTTGCTGGAGGCTCGTCCTGCCCCCGCCGTATTATGGGGACGTTCTCGTCGGCGCTGCTGGATGCGACATCGTCGCCTGTATGTGTGGAGGATCTGTTGGCCCTCCGTTTTCGAGACTGGGTCGTAGCCATGTTGAGGTTGGAGTGCGAGAAAGAGACGAGGGAGAGATCAGTATTCTGTGAAGCTAAGGAATGGGAATTTGAATCTCGAGACGTCGGAGATAGCTTCAGAGATGCAGAGGTTGAGGAAGGAGCAGCAGCGACCCCGCTGGATGATGCCACTGCATCCTGCCGATTTCCCTCGTGAGATCGAGATGCAGGTACAGCTCTCTGCATCTCCGTCCCCGGGTGGCTTTCGTTGTTCATAGCTTTTGCTGCATTCAACGTATCGAAATGTGATGGCACATGTGGTAGTTGCAAACAGCCTTGGTCCTAATTACCTGCATCTTTATTAGCGGGGGAATTTCTCCGATATTGAGTCCAAATTCCAAAAATTTAAGCGGACAAGAGAAGTTTGGTTGGAGAGGAAGCATGGCAAAGGCTCCGCGGCACAAGGGAGCTTTGGAGCTTTTGGTCGGAGCTCTGGTGGAACCCTGGGGCCAGGCGTCCGTGATTCTCAGCCGCCTTGACGTGATTGTGGGACGAAACGCCATCGAACGGCTGGGGAAAGATGGGGAAGAAGCTGTGCTGTAACCGACCTCAGGATAAAATAAGGACCTATGGGCTAGCGGTAGTACCTAGAGATCAAGTTATCGGCTGGTGAAGATGTAGTCTCAGGTGAGGCGAAATTCTTCGCAACGGTAGAAGTGGTGAAGAAGCACTGAAGCTGGAAAGGTCG
Source organism: Delitschia confertaspora ATCC 74209 (assembly GCA_010093945.1). Classification (NCBI taxonomy): domain Eukaryota; kingdom Fungi; phylum Ascomycota; class Dothideomycetes; order Pleosporales; family Delitschiaceae; genus Delitschia; species Delitschia confertaspora. Next base: position 39,430 of record ML994074.1, on the reverse strand, counting down.
CTGGTTAGAGCCCCACGTGCAGCACTGGCATCATGCTTTCACAGGAACATTATACGGTGATATAGTGTACTATAGGGTATCTTCAAGTTTCTTATTCAATAGCATTAATCTCAATATATCTTATGTCAGGTCTGTGATGACGACACCGCCTATCTCTGCCCGCTCGGTGAATCGCATCCAAAATTGTACGACTTGAGCTTGAGAAGTACGCCATGAGTAGATGCTATATCTCCTTTGGAGCGTATCCAGACCTCGTCATGTGGGACATTATCATCCCTCGAATTGTAACCATGAAACTCCTAAGCTCGAGTATATCATGCAGATTGCTCAATCATTCTACATCGATGTCATCTCTTTGGTTGATTTTCCGGCAGCGGAACTCTTCACGATTTTGTTGACCATCTTTTCAACGTTATCCCAATCACTGATGTCCACCGAGACGAGGTCCATCTTGAAGTACTCGGCAATTTCCTTCAAAGCTTGCCAGCTCTTCCGATCATGTACGAAGGTCAAAGCCACGCCGACACGACCAAATCGACCAGTACGACCGATTCGGTGAAGATACGTCTCTGGATCAGCACGGCCCATCTGGTCTGTAGGCACATCCTGGAGCACATATGTTAGTACAAGGCAGGCTTGCAGTCTCGAGAATGAACATACATAGTTGATCACCATCGTCACAGACTCGACATCGATTCCACGAGCAATAACATTCGTTGCAATGAGAACCTTCGCTGTCCCATTTCTAAATGAGTCAATGACCTCGTCGCGTTGGTGACCTTCAAGTTCACCAGTTAACACGGCCACGGTATGATTATCGGCCACCATGCGGTCTCTCAATTCGTTGGCAGTTTTTCGACTCTAGTTACAGTTAGCAGTGTCCAACGTTGATCTGTCAAGGTATCACATACCCGCACAAAGATGATTGAAGATGCTTGTGTCAGGAGGCCGTAGAATTTAAGGAGGGTTGCATATTTGTCGGAAGCACCTTCGCAGTCAATGTACATCTGCTTGATGCCTTCAATTGTGAGCTCGTCATGGCGCAGTGTCAATACGTTCGCTTTTGGAGAGAACCGATGCGCGTATTCGATGACATTTTGTGGGAAGGTGGCGGAGAAAAGCACAGTTTGGATTCCCTTTGGTAGCAGCCTGCAGCACTTTCAGTATATGCTTTGTAGTCAACAGTAACGGATTATACTCACGTCTTAACACGATTGCACTGCTCACCGAGACCTTGCTGATCGAGCATGTTGTCAGCTTCATCTAGGACAAGAATCCGCATATCCTGAACATCAATGTGCCTCCTCCTGATCATGTCCATGACCGTACCAGGAGTTCCCACAAGAATGTGGGCGTCGAACTTCTTGTTCCTCTGAGTTGGGTCTGGGATCGCAGCCATGGTCTTCAAACCTTCAATGAACTGGCCCATGGTGGAGATAACGCCCAGGATTTGACGAGCCAACTCTCTACTCGGAGCAAGCACCAGAGCTTGAGGACGCGGGTTGGAGATATCGACGCGCGCCAATATGTTAAGACTGAAGGCAGCAGTCTTGCCGGTACCAGACTGAGATTGCGCAATCATGTTCATTGGAGGATCTGCAAGAAGAAGAGGGAGAGCCTTCTCTTGGACTTTGGAAGGCTTGCGGAAATTCATCGCCTGAATGCCTCTTAGGAGCTCATCACGCCTGTTAGTGTTAGCGAGGCATACCTGAAAAATATATATACATACGCACAGATTGAGATCTTTGAATTCCTTGGCTGAGAAGAGAGGATTATTCGGGTCAGCTTGCATGTCTGCAAGCTTAACGACAACCTCATATTCGGTCTCCACCAGAGCAGGATCCTTGCCTACGGGAACAGCGCCATCAACCTCAGGGACATCCTTGGGAGCATCGTCTTTGGTAATGCGACTCTCAAGAGAGGCGCTTGCCTCAGTGGATTCGCTAGCCATAGCGAAGGTTGTAAGGATGTTTACGAGAGTTGTAGGTAGAGATAAGGTCGAGATGCTTGAGCTATGTAGTTTGAAGATTGAAAGGCACACGGTCGGGGGATTGTATCTGTGATCGATTGTTGGGTGAGAAGGAAAGCGAAGGTCTTATTGTTGAGGAGGAGCACAATAGACTGAAGGAAGTGAAAGTGATTACTGAGTGAAGGAAAGCGGGAGGGGAGGATTTGTCTGGGGAAACTTTTGGTGCAGATGAAGGCGGTCATGGCGGGGTCCGAAATCTTGGCATTGTGGCGGTGCGCCGTGCGGCTCAACCCTGGAGCTTCGATGCCCGTCACCCCTCAATTGGGCCTTGGTGGTGTTGGTGGCCTCCCCAAACACGGACTCCGCCTGCTTCCTCATTGCTTTCAATCAACACTCGCTTTACACCTCTTCGTCTCTGGGATATGTCCGTTCGCTGTGGCTGCTGAGCTCTCACCCGTCTCTAAATTATACCATAGCTGGGACCATGGAGCTCGACATTGCTCCACAATTCGGAGCGGAACTGAAGGTGCATAAGGCCCTCGAGCGCATAGAACATTGACTGACCCGTGATAATTATAGGATGGCTTCAAGACCGTAAATGCCTGGGTATGGCCTCAAGGTCTCTTCTAGATAGAACTTCAACAGCTTTCGCGTTACCCCTTGCCGCCCGTACGAACACTATACTGATGGAGGATATACCAGGTTACCAATGGTATCTCATGGCTTGATGACATACAACAATTTTACCGAGAGAGAAGCGCAATAGAAAAAGAGTATTCGGCCAAACTTAGCGCCCTTGCGAAGAAATATTTCGAAAAGAAGGCAAAGAAATCGAGCAGCTTGAGTGTTGGCGATACTCCTACTGTGACCCCAGGATCACTTGAGAGGTATACCAGAATGCATATCGGATTCGGGGATGTGGCTGACCAGTCCCGATTACAGTGCATCTATGACAACCTGGGGTGTCCAACTCAATACTCTCGAGTCTAGAGCCGCTGAGCACGACCAGTTCGCTACGTCATTAATCACGAACCTGGCCGATCCTTTGAAAGGTCTTGCTACTCGGTATGAAGAGCTGAGAAAATACCATGCAGAGTATGCTGTGAAGCTGGAGAAAGAGAGAGATGGCACATATGCGGATTTGCGCAAAATGAAGGGGAAATATGACAATGTTTGCCAAGAGGTCGAGAATCGTCGAAAGAAGATAGACAGCTCTTTCGATCATGGAAAGCACAAGGCGAGAAATGCCTTTGAGCAGCAGCAGGCTGAGATGCGAAATGTCAAGGTACAATCCCAGAATCAACCCTCTGTACCGGCACTAATAGTTTCAGAACACCTATATTCTTACCATTAACGTAACGAATAAACAAAAGGAAATGTATTATCACGAATACGTCCCAGAGCTTCTCGACGTAAGGCCTCTTTCATGCGTATGGAACACTCAATTCTAATTGATTGCACTAGAGTCTTCAAGATCTTTCCGAAACCCGAGTTAACAGATTAAATTCCATATGGTCACTGGCGGCGCAGTTGGAAACTCAAACACTGGCACGCAGTACAGAATTTTTAAAGCATCTCTCCGCAGAAATTCCTCGAAACAATCCAGTGCTTGACTCAATGATGTTCGTCAGGCACAATGCGGGCAACTGGCAAGAACCTTTCGACTTTCAGTTCGAGCCTAGCCCTGTGTGGTTAGATGATGGAAATATTGCAACCGATGACGCAGCGACAGTATATCTTCAAAACCTTCTAACAAAGGCCAAACCTTCACTTGCTGAGTATCGACGTGAGCTCGATAAAAAAAGAGGCGAGATCGAAAATGCTAAGAAGGTGCGGCAGAACATTCGTGAGGGCAAAGACAAGAGAGATGAAGTGGAGGTTGTTCGCGCTATATTTTCATTACAAGAAGCTATGCATGAAGTGGAAAGGCAGAAAGTCACTGCAGAAGTAGAGGTGGCTACCATCACCTCCGTCGTAGGCGACCTCAGTATTGGTGCTAGGAATCACAATTTCAAGTCGCAGACCTTTAAAATACCGACAAACTGCGATCTTTGCGGCGAGCGGATATGGGGATTGTCTGCCAAAGGCTTCGATTGCCGAGACTGCGGCTACACTTGCCATAGCAAATGTGAGCTGAAGGTGCCAGCAGACTGTCCTGGCGAACAGACCAAGGAAGCAAAGAAGAAGTTGAAGGAAGAGCGACAGAAATCTGCGCATGTCACAGCCTCCACAACAAATGGCACCCCATCTGATTCTCAATCCGAACTGCCGCGGATCAGCAGGACCGACACTATGAATTCCATGAACACACTGAGTTCCGGGTACTCGGCAACAGCCCAGCGGTCTATATCTGGCCAAATAACACCTACTGAAGACAATTCTCCCGCAAAGGCAGCAACAAGTACAGCCCCACGGAAACACCGGGTTCTTGCGCCTCCACCTGCACAATTTATCAAAGACGATGGAGGGGACTTAGGTGGTGGTGCTACGTTATCGCAACTTGGCGCGCCGAAAGGGAAGATGATATATCCTTATCAGCAGGCTGCTGACGGCGAGCTCAGCGTGTCTGAAGGAAGAGAGGTCACTATTATTGAAGCTGATGGTAAGCTATATTTCCCGCCTATTTATTGGCAAACTCGAATTGCTTACACCAGGTACCCAGATGGCAGTGGTTGGATGAAAGTCCGCGCCGGCACCGATGAAGGCCTCGTTCCAGCCTCCTACGTCGAGATCCGCCCCTCGACACCCCCCACCGCCTCCTCCACCCGCCCGGATTCCACCTACTCAGCCTCCTCTGCCTCTTTAAGCGGCAGTATCGCACTAGGCAAGAAAAAGGGGCCCGCTGTGGCGCCGAAGCGCGGGGCCAAGAAACTCAAGTATGTGGAGGCTATGTATGATTATACCGCGCAGAGCGACGCGGAGCACAGTATGCGGGAGGGAGAGCGGTTTGTACTTATTAATATGAATGCTGGGGATGGGTGGGCAGATGTGGAGAGGGAGGGGATGGTTAGGAGCGTGCCGGCGAATTATATTCAGGAGGTGTGAGTGAGGGGCTTGGATGGGTGCGTTTTGGCATTTTATGGAGAGGTTTCTGTGCACCAGTTTTGGGGGTGGGTTTTGCTCTTTGAAAGGAGATGTGTAAGGCATGCTTCGTTTGGAATGCTGTTTTTGGCATTTGCATAGAACTCGACTATGGGCTTCCAAGTGGTTTGTGTTTTACGTCAAACTTTTCTCAGATTCCTAGTTTATGAACAGTGAGGAATACTACATTGGAGAGTTAGGTTAGAGGCCGATAAGAAGAAAACGAGCCTTCCACTTTATATTCTGCTCAGTTCATTGCCCCAGGCTTGATAGTCTTGACTTGATTACGTTATCAGGCAAGCCATGAATGTTTAATTTGTGCAAACAAGTAAGTTAGAAAGATTAACCTATTTGCTTACTTGGTCAACTTGACAGGTGCTTTATACCAAGAGATTTAAGGAGTAAATGGCAGATTCTCTCGAGTCAGTCCTAAGCTACTATAACATGATTATATAGAATGACAGATACACAAGCCACTTGATCGGGTTAACTTGATTACGTTGCCAAGCAAGCGAAGTAGGAAGATTCAATTTGCTTGCTTGGTTCTTTGTTGGCAACTCTGGATCGTAATTGGACCTCACCTAACATCGACTTAATTGCTATGAAGAACTCTGCTGTGTTGGAGAACTCGGGTGGATTTCTAGGTCTCTTTCATATTTTTAGACTAAGCACTTCCACTGGATTTAATGATTGTGTATGTCTCGTACGATAAAGCGACAATATATTAAACTGGTAGCGCTGTCCTAGATTTTATTGTCTGTAGGAGCATTTAGCTTAGTTCTCTCAAGTTCGCTAACATCTCTCTACTCTTTACCTTTCTGCTACGTTCAAGAGAAAGTCTAGCGTGTTTACTTAAAGGTATTTGAATAGAGATGAGGGCTTCCGAAGTGGGTGTGAAATTTATATAAGCTTTAACCTCACTAAGTTAGTTTCCAGCCTCTAAGTTGTCTTACTTCTATCTCCTCTCTCAAATCGATGCTAGCACTGTTCAAGAACCTCAAGAAATGTTTATGCCCGCGCCTACTTAGACAGGGCAGTTTTGCTTATAGAAAAGTTATAAAAAAAACTGGCTTAACCTCCCACATAATACATTAACTCCCGCTTCTACAACACATCCCCCCTCCTCTGGAAACTACTTTTACATTAACTACCCTAATCCCCTCCATATCCACAAGAGACAAATGTAAGGGGATAAGCCAATGCATTCAGGAAATCATCACACGTGCGGCAGCAATCAGCAGTAAGCAGGCCTTGGCTTATGCATATAGATCACGCCCAGCGCTTTCCTAGCTCCCCACATCTAAATCAAATATAGATATCGCACCCCAGCCCATCTCCTCCAGTCTTCCCCTCCAAATGGTTCAATAAAGAAGCATGTGTTACAGTGGTAGATTAAGGCAAGCATACCTGTCTAAGGCATACTGTTGTATAAAGATGAATTTTGGAAAGTGGATGGAACTGGGGCAGAGAATTCATACAACCACATAAATGGGTATGAACGAGAATGGACTGTAAGAGCCTGTTCTTTTTCTCTAACCTAGAGGTGTAGGGGGGTGTGGGTTGGCGATGTTGGATGACGGAGTACTAGGTGGAATTGAGAAGCGAGGATTTGGAAATAAGTCAGGAGCAAGGAATTAGAAGCGAGTATTCAATATGAAGATTCGCAAGAGATGATTTAGGAGCAAAGAATCCGGAGGTAAAGCTCCAAAGATGGATGTTTAGGAGCAATAAACTTTGCATTATGAACTATAAGCAATTGCGATTATACTATGATAGCTTTTCTTCATAGTGTAACCTTTCAGAACGAATATGGAAGAACTCCCATCTCCAAGTAGAATTTCTTAAGAAAAATTTGGCATTGCTCAGTACTCCCTCAAGCAGCTATCCAAGGTATATTAAGTTCAACATGCTGTTCATGGTCACTGATATCAGCAGTAGATCCGAGGATTAAATGCTCACATCCCTTCGCATCCAGAGACAACAAACACATGATCAATTACAGCCTTCAGTTTTAGTTCTCATATCCATTAACATTCATTTTCGGCCACACTCAACAAATCTGTGTACAGCACCCTCCTTCCTCCAAGCCACTTATGAAGATCTATAAGAACCGGGCTATGATGGGGAAAAGCAAAACTCGCAAAGTACATCTGAAGAACGGAAAAGGGGAAAGGGGGTATCTCACTCGCATTCTCTGCTCGCTTATCGATCCGGGCCAAGAAGTGAAGAAAGTCGCATAAGCCTTGAAGGGGCAAATACGGGGGTAATTAAAAGGAAAGTATGGATAAAGAATGTTGAGGGAGGGACATTAGAAGGAAAACTACCGAAAGCCGGGTATATGCAGAAGAGAGGCAGATGCGCATGCAGTCATACAAGGAGACAATTTCCGAGCTGTGGGAAAAAAGGAGTGGAGAGGGGTACTTATTTCGCCCCGGTGGGAGTCTTGACGTTGCTAGAGAGCCAGGCCAGACCCTCGAAGATACCTTCGCCGGTTGTTGCGCAGCTGGGTTCGACTTTCCAGGTGTGATCTTTGGCTATCTTTTCGAGTTGGAGCATATCGGAGACCTCTTTGGGTCGCATAGCTGAATTTAAATGTTAAAATTCGTGGTACTGGAGCCTTTTTTTTGAAGCGGGAGCTGAAACGTACCTCCTGGAAGATCCTGCTTGTTGGCAAACACCAACAGCAGAGCATCCTTCATTTCCCGGTCCTGAATGATGCGCGCAAGTTCCGTCCTAGCCTCGTCGATACGGTCACGGTCATGAGAATCGATAACGAAGATAAGACCTTGGGTGCCTATACATTTTCAATCAGCATTTTATTCCTCCATAAAGTTTGACGTAGAAGGATTAGGTGACATCTTCAAGATAGTTGCAGACCCGCATGTCCAGGTTCAACTTGCATCTCGCAGAGCCTACCCGGAACAAAATTATGATCCCCTAACATACCGGAGAAGTAATGTCTCCACAGAGGCCGGATCTTGTCCTGGCCTCCGACATCCCAGACATTGAACTTAGTGTTCTTGTATGTGACAGTTTCTACATTGAAGCCGACAGTGGGAATAGTGGTGACGTCTTGGTCGAGCTTGAGCTTGTACAGAATAGCTAGATAGAGAAAGTATTAGCAATTGGTCCTCTTATATATGGAAATACAGTCCCAAAGGCTGGGTACATGGTACACATACTTGTCTTGCCAGCAGCATCAAGCCCAAGCATCAGCAGCCTCATCTCCTTGGATCCGAAGATCTTGTTCAGCGCTTTTGATATGGAGGCACCCATTATGTTTGTATGTGGTGATATTCAGAGTCGAGCTGTGGAGTATGAGCTGCGTTCGATCAATAGTCGGTTGTCGGTCGCTGGCTAATGGACGAGAACTTGATCTCGAGAAGTGAAGGTGGTACTGATAGGTGCTGATACGAAGGTGACGGTTCGCTTCGCTTCAAATTGGGGTCGTGCGCAAAGGGCACGGAGGTATTAAGTATACAGGTGGAATCGGGTATTCCCAGCTGAGCCGCTGGTTTCGAAGGAGAGTAAGAGGAATTATTCCGGTTCCAGGGCGTGGTGTTGGGTTGATGAAGGAGTGGGTGGTGGGAGAGATGAAGCTTAAAGGGTGAAACTGCGGACGCGTGCCCAGAAACGGGCTTTGGCCCCGATGAAACCTGGGGCCCCGATGCTTATAAAACTTGGTAATTAGACTGCGTATTTGCTTCCACGTTTTCGCTTCTAAAAAACCTATTTCTCCTAACAATTGATTTGTGACTGGAATTACCCCAAACTGTTGAGTTGCGAGGCTGCGAGGCTACCAGGTTGTGAGGTTGCGTCTGCGCAATCTAACATGCAGGTACGTGAGCGTCTAACTCCTGAACTATACATGAACCCTTCCTGCGGCATACCGAAGCACTACATATAACCGTTCAAAAAAGGTCCCATTATGCAGGGGAAGCAGAAAGAAGAAAATCGTGCCCAAATATATCCGAAAATCTGTTCAAAATCCGTCATCAATACCATTGCATTTCTCCTCTTCTAGGCGCTCGAGATTCACTTTCCACCACCACTTAAATGTCCAGTCCGTTTCCTCCCCGGGCTTCTCATCCCAAGGTTTCGGACCTATTATGTAGTGGACGTTCTTGACCTCTTCATCTCTCCATATCTGGTCATGCACCCCTTTCCACCGCAGCGTCCTTAAGGCGTTGTAGGTATATGGCAGAGCGACCCATCTCCCAGAAAATACATCGCCCAGTAATGATTGATCCGCAAAGTCATAACCCATGGTCGTATCTTTAGAGAGTTGGTCTGAGATGAGCATATAAGTCTCATTCGACGGGTTCACTACCTGGAGTCCACCATTAGGCATTCCCAGTCCATGCGATGGCGGAGCTCCATGTTTCTGTGCCTCGTCCGGAGTATCGTGTTGCGATGTGAAAGCACATATTTCGGGAATCCTAAAAAGTGTATTAGTATAGCACAGAGTACGAGAAAGCACGAAGGCTTTATACCATTCTTTTGGGTAATGTGACTTCTTCATCGGATTGCACACACAAGCATGGCTTGCCGCAAACACCCTTGAACCCTTTCCTCCCATACTAGGCGGGTCCAACTCCAGCTCCATAAGCTCATCCATATTTTGTAAAGCCAACATATCACTATCCAACTGGACCACTCGATCATATTCGACAAGCGAAAAAGGAGTCAACTTGCTCCAGCAGTCGTAGAATCGCAGATCATTGGTATAATCCTTCTTGACTTTCGGTAGGAGATATTTGACATGTTTCTTGGGAATCCCACGGATATCAAGTGCTCGATGGCCTTCTTCGGGAAAGGTGTCTGTGTAAAGAGCGACAAGAGGATATGCGGACTTTTGCTTCTTAAGACTGTAGTCAAGGACAAGGAGACCGGTAAGATACGTGGTATTCGTAATTAACGTTGTCCAAACTAGAAATGTCAGCCCTATGCCCCTCTAGCAGTCCGATCTTCAAGTACCTTTCTTCGAACCTTGTGCAGGAGCTGTGCTGGAGTTTGTTGCGGAGATATCTTGTTCTAGAATAGAGCCCATGTTTGCAGCGACGAAATAAGATAGAATATAAAAAAGATGAGGAAGAATGGCGGGCAGATGCCCCTCTCTCTGCTGACGGCTTACATATTCGAGATAGATAAAGTTGATGATAGATTGCACAGATCGCGGGGCCGTTTGCGGGTCCAGAACCAACCGAAGACCGAAGCGCAACCACACCCACCAAAGCCGATGGCCGGAGGCTGAGTCAGCAACCGGGGAGTCTAACGGGTCTCCGGATATCCTCTGTTTCAACCCTCTGTTTGCTATGCTCCACAGATGACGAGAATGCGGAGTATTTAGTTGTAGCATTGTCCATTTGCACTCTCCCGTCCTCTGGGACTACTTATCCCATATTTTCCGGCATGATTGCGCTCTGGTTGTTGACAACTACACTCCTGTGCGGCGGACATGATGGAACAAACCTTCCCTAAACAGCTTGCTGAGAAGCCTGAGGAAGCACAGAAGAAAGTTAAGAACTATAGAGGCTTCGTCGCTGGCATAGCCTCCGGAATAACGAAGTTATCAGTCGGGCATCCGTAAGACAACTCTCAAACGATCCTGTCAAATCGATTCATATACTGATAGCTACAGATTCGACACTATAAAGGTGCGATTACAAACAAGCGACAAAACTCGCTTCAAAGGACCTCTGGACTGCCTTCTTCAAACACTCCGAAATGAAGGCGTAAAAGGAATCTACAAGGGGGCCACTCCCCCCTTGGCAGGCTGGATGGTAATGGATTCCGTAATGTTGGGGTCCCTAACCTACTACCGACGTCTCGTAAATGAAAACATCTTCAACGCCGGTCGCCCACCCCTCCACGACGCCGTTGCCCATGAGCCACCCAAACTCCCAACATCAGGTCACATGATCGCCGGCATAATGGCTGGTTGGACCGTATCCTTCGTCGCAGGCCCAGTTGAGCATATCAAAGCGCGTCTGCAAGTCCAGTACTCGGCGGACAAATCCAAACGCTTGTACACGGGCCCAATCGACTGCGTACAGAAAATATATAAAGGCCACGGCATCCGCGGAATCTACCACGGCCTTTTCTCTACCCTCCTCTTCCGCACTTTCTTCTGGGCTTGGTGGGGCTCGTATGATATTTTCTCGCGGCATCTTTCTAAACACACATCTCTCTCAGATCCGACTATCAATTTTTGGGCCGGCGGTCTATCAGCCCAAGTATTCTGGACGGTAGCGTATCCATCCGATGTGGTGAAGCAAAGAATTATGACGGATCCTTTGGGGCCGGAGAGGCGGTTTCCGAGGTGGAAAGACGCGGCGAAAGCCGTGTACAGGGAGGCTGGATGGAGAGGGTACTTCAGGGGGTTTACACCGTGCTTTTTGAGGGCGTTTCCGGCGAATGCGTGTGCATTGGTTGCGTTTGAGGCGGCGATGAGGGCGATGCCAGAGTAAAACAAATATGGAGTTCTCATCCGAGGCTGCTATAAGGACTTAGACGGAGATTTAAAGTATTGAGTAGAAGGAGAGTTGTACTCCCCTAAGAAGGTAGACCAAGGTTGTCCGCGGACCCCAAGAAAGATGAGCGGTGGTAGCTGTTTGGTTTGCCTCGTGTGGCGAATGAAGTCGATAGTATACCCGCTTTAGACATGGACGAGTAAATATCACTGGATCAAGGTAGATCAGTATAAGAAGTAGAACGATCATAAAGGGTTTAAACAGACTAGAGTTAAGATTATACTCCTATATCGTATATAGAAGCCTTACCATTTTCGTCCTTTATTATGAATTCGACTTAGCCTGGCCACCAAGTTCTCTACCAATTGATTGACATCTCGCCTACTATTATGCCTCTTACAAGCCGTAGTACAACCTTTAGTTCTCGACTTCGGACTTTGTTCTGTCTTGGTTCTTGCTCACTTACATCAAAGACCAAAAAACGAAACCAATAACGCCGTTCGTTATTAATAAACCAATAACCACTCCTCTACAAAATACTCAAGCGCGCAACCACCCCAACTCAATCCAATAGCAATGAATCATCGACCGGTCCCCTGCCAACCATTCACCAACCGAAAAAAAACACCTAAGCCTGCAATCTTATTTATCAGGCAAAACATACCGCCGCTCCACACTCATCTCCCGATCCGCCTCATCCTCCCCTTCAAACCTCAATCTCACGAAATTCCCCATCCCTGCACCCCCCTCCTCCACCTCCTCCTTCTTAATACCCTTCCCTGGACCCTTACTCCCCTCCCTCTTCTTCCCCCCGCTCAAACCATCCCCTCCCTTTCCCCCCCCATCCCCCCTCCCCCCCGCCACAACCTCCGCCTTATAAAAAGTAGTCGTCCCAGGATACAGTGCTAACACATGCTTCCTCGCCGGCAAATCCGGCAGTGTGAAATTCGCACTAGGTGGCGGAATGGGCACAAGGTGGTTGACGGAGGCGCGATGGGGCGCGACAGGAACTTCGGGCTCAGGGTCGGCGTCGATGATTTCATAGCGTCGCTGCTTGCCTTCGCCGATGACGGAGGTGACGCGGCAGAGCATTCCTTCGCCTTCCGTGGCGCGCTGTTTGTTGCGGTACAGGACTTCGGTGTTGAGGCGGAGACGGGGGCGGGGGTCGCCTGGGCAGGGGGTTAGTGTGTCGTTTGGAGGGATTGGTGGGGATTTAGGGGGACGGGAAGGGGGAGGGGGTATGAAGGGGATGAAGATATTAAGAGTGTTACAGTTATCAGAAATCCAAATAAATGCGAAGTCCCATATATGGCGTACAAAAGGAAGGATACATTAATATGTGGGAAAGGGATCAAGTGGAATCAGGATAGCCCCTATCACAGGGGATGCCTTAAAGACTTTTGAGTTAAGTAAAAGAGAAAAGCTAAGAAAATGAGAGAAGTGCCCCATTTAAACGGTGGCCCTTCTTATTGGGGGGTATCTTGGGCTGTATGAGATCCATGAGAAGAGAGAAGTAACTAAAAGGAAGGGGTTTCCTGAAAGGTTCTCATGTTCCCGAATCGCACGTCCTTCGGTTGACATGGTTGGTTCTAAAGGAACTTTTACGTTTGGGCTTACCCTTCGACTCGGCGCCCTCAGTATCCTCCGCTTTGACACTCGATTCCCTGGCTACTGGTACTGAACCCGCTCTACTGCCTGCCTTCGCCATGAACCTATCCTTCGTACTGATCATGACTTTAGGGCTAGGTCCACCACCCCCAGGGCTCTCAGCAGCTACGCTGTCACGGTCTTCTAAGTCAGTAAGTTTCCGCTTCGTCTGGCGGTCGCGCTGGGACTTTCCGACCGAGCCCGCACGTGATATGGTGATGGGATCGAGTTCGTGAGCATCACGAAGAGCAATAAGAATTTCGAGGGAGTTGAGGATGTTATTGTCCGAGTTGGATTCGCAGAGGCTTTGTATTTCTTCGGAGAGCCGTATGTTTTCGCGGAGGAGTTTTTCGAGCTCGGTGTCGACGCTTGTTGAGGGGTGGTCATCCCGAGCTATGTGTGGTTAGTATGATAGTCACACATCCAAAAATGCCAATGAGGGTGTGCTTGATAGACTGGTAATGGCGCGGAGTGGATATGGTGTCCTTTATAACATACCTTCTGCGACACTTTGCTGTTCAGTTAACTCGCCGATCCTCTTGGTGACGGCGTCTGACTGAGCCTATGGCTAGATTAGAAACAGTTATTTACTTACAAATTAAAACAAGTGAGTATATTTGTCATGGTTTCGCTCGATGGTTATAGCCATGATGCGCAGTGCAGAGCCAACTAATATAATAGATATCACGTGGATATGAGAGCTCTAGACTCTCCACGTAAACAACTAATTGCGAGAGTTTCTTACAATTAAGGCGTCAATCTTCCTTGCGTCGGCTCGAATTTGAGTCCAGAGTGTTTTCTCTTCATCCTCTTCTTTCAGCTGGCCTGCACGTGGGCGATTTCGTGCAGACATGTTGGTGTGTGTTGTGGTTGTTGTTAGTGAGACGCCCAGAAAGGCACATGTACGCCCTCTTAAGTAGAATTAATGAAAGTTTAAGAACCCTCGATTATTGGTAGGTGAAGCTGCAGAGTGAAGGAATGTGCAGGCATGGGGTGCATAGAGAAGAATGTAGGCACCGAGATTGGTGTTCAATGCGGGCATGTCCGCGGTTGATAGAGCGCAGCAGGAGCACAGACAACAGGTTCCCTCGAGGCGAAATGAGCTTGTACCAAAAAGGGCAAGCCGGCGTCATTACCACAGCTTATTTCGACTTCCTCTCAAACGTCTCCCCTCACTACCAAGCCCATACAAGTACTCAATTCCCTATCCCACATCAACACTCTCCACCATGCAGGTTCCTTTGATTCGTCTCCAATGCGGTAATTTTATCCAACCATCGAAACCTGTCTGAAAACTCCTATACTAACAGCTTCTTAGGCGTAAACAGCTACGACTGGGGTGCGTCTCCAAAGCTACCCCGCCCATGATTATAGCGGACTGGATTAGCTAAAGCTGTCCAGGTAAGATTGGAAAGGATTCAGCTGCCGCCAAATACGCAGCAGCTACACCTTCGAATGACTTCTCCATCCAGGAGGAGAAACCGTACGCTGAGGTCTGTTGTGTTCCCGCTGCGTACAAGGCATAGGGCTAACATATACCCCAGCTATGGATGGGAACGCACCCCTCTCTCCCCTCCAAAGACCTCCAAACCCAACGGACCCTTCTTGATCTGGTTCAAGACAACCAGGCTCTGCTGGGGAAGGATATCGCTGTGCGCTTCGAGAACAAGCTGCCCTTCCTGTTCAAGGTTTTGTCGATCAACAAAGCACTGAGTATACAAGCGCATCCGAACAAGAAGCTTGCAGAGCAGCTTCATGCCAAAGACCCCAAGAACTATCCAGGTGAGCTTCATATTCTCCCGGTCTTGCAGCTCAATTCTAAATGATATTCGACCAGACGATAACCACAAACCTGAAATGACCATTGCGGTCACGCCCTTCGATGGTCTTTGTGGTTTCCGTCCGCTGACAGAGATTACACACTTCCTCAAGACCGTCCCCTCCTTCCGCAAACTCGTCGGCGAAGAAGAAGCGAAGGACTTCGAGAATACTGTCAGAGGAAGAGAGACGTCTGATAAGGAGGAGGATGTCAAGGCAAACAAGAAGGTTCTTCAGGCTGCTTTCACGAAAGTCATGAACACAGATAAGGAAGCACTAGCTTCCGCCTCGGAAGAACTTCTCGAAGCAGCAAACTCCGAGGGAGCACAGTTCGCCGGGGAGGGCGGCCCTTCGAACGGCGGCAAAGAGCTGGCTGACCTAGTCATCCGCCTGAACAGCCAGTTTCCCGGTGACATCGGTCTCTTTGTCCAATTCTTCCTGAACTACGTGAAGCTCGACATCGGAGAGGCCATGTTCCTGAAGGCTGACGATATCCACGCATATCTCTCAGGAGACATCATTGAATGCATGGCCTCCTCCGACAACGTCGTCCGCGCCGGCTTCACCCCCAAATTCAAGGACGTCGACACCCTGACTTCTATGCTGACCTACTCCTACGCCCCGATCAGCGAGCAGAAAATGAACCCAACGGACTACCCTTATGTAACCCTCTCCGCGGCTGCCTATTCCTCAAACTCCTCTGCCACGCTCTACGACCCGCCTATTCCCGAATTCAGCGTCGTGAGGACCGCTTTGAACCGCATGGGGGCTAAGGCAACCTTTGATCCGATTCAGGGTCCGAGTATTGTGCTGTGCACGAAAGGTAAAGGGACTGTGAGTGTAGGACCGAAGAAAGAGAAGTGCGAGGAAGGCTACGTCTTCTTTGTTGGCGCTACGGCTGAGCTAGTGATTGAGAGTGAGACGGAAGGGAAAGATGGTGAGGAGGGTATGGTGACCTTTAAGGCCTTCTGTGAGATTCACGATGACAAATGACTTTCTGCTAAGGTGGAGAAGCTCTAATAGAGAGTACCAAATTTGGTGACCAATATAGATATATAGAGCATCTATATTCTCCATGTCTGCAATTTCCTGACCAAATCCTTCTGCGCAAATAGTTCCAGTGTCCCCGGATTTCCACACAATAATCTTTGTCTATCGATACACCTCCGTCCTTTCAGTCTCTGTTTCGATAGCATAAGATACAACAGTCCATATTGGGACACCAAATCCACAGCCAATATGACCCTTTTAGCAATGGTATATTTCCCAACGCCGACGCTATGCAAAACCAAAAAATATCCTAATACTATACGCTCCCTCAAGCAGGCTCACTTTCCACTTACCCAATCTTTTTCTCAACCACCTCCTCCTCATCACTACTATCTTCTCTCTCCTCCCACCCCGCCAACCTCCTCAACACTCTATTCTCCTCCTTCAACTCCTTAAGTTCCCTCAAATATGGCATTTCCTCCTCACTCCGCGCCTTCAGCGCCTGTCTCGCATACTCCGCAACCCGTCCGAATCCAGCCTGCCACCCCGCCTGCTCGATCCTTAACTGCATGCTCGTCGCGCGCTCAGATTCCAGTGCGCTTTGGTAGTGCTTGTGCAGAGCTAGCATGGCTTGCGTTTGAGTATAAGCGTAGGGCCGCAGTTTGTCGAGGACGAGGGTGAGCGCGGATTCGTAATCAGAGACGAGGGTTTGAAGGGATGTGGTGGAGGTTTGGAGGGCGGTGATGGTGGATTCGGCGGTGTGGAGACGAGTTGTTAGGTGGGCGATTTCAGAGGTGCGGGATGCGGCTACAGATTGCGTTAACATTTCGTGAAATATATGTTTTAGAACGCCATGAACGTTCGGATGCTTGGAGAAGCCAGGGGTCGGAATTGTAGGGGAGCTCCTCACCACTCAGTTCCCCGTTAACCTCACGCAAACTCAAACCTCCTATACCACCCTCTTCGGCTGCCCGCGCCTGTATCGCTTGCACCCCGTTCACAATCCCCGCTGCCTGCGCCCGGTTCTCCTCTAGTACCTGGCTCAGCTGCTGCACCACGCTCCAGAGATGATTCATATCCGTCTGTTGTCCTCCACTCGCCAGTCCATTGACCATCGGTATACTGCTCGTGGCTCCTGGACCCACAATACCATTGACCGGCTGCTGGTGGGCTGCTGCGGCGGAGGCTGAGGGCGTCGGAGCCTGGCGTGGCATGTTGGAGCCTTGGAATTGAGGGGTCGAGGCGGCGTCCAGGAAGGAGGAGAAGTTGTTCATGATGGAAGAGGTGGAGAGGGAGGTTTGCGATGTATGGGTGTGTTGGAGGTGCGGATTGTTGCGTTGTGGCAGGATGCGGTTATGCGCGATTGTTTGAGGCGATTAGAGGATGGAAAGTGTTTGAAATTGCCGAGACTGCAGGGTCGTGGTTGAGGATTTCTGGCTGCAGGAGATCAGGCACCGATGTCGCAACAGTGTCTATGGTACAGCTGGAGAAGGATAAATCTGGAGGTGTAATGAAGGGTGAGATTGTCGGAGCTTTACAGCAATTGTCGGGGAGAGCAACATTCACTGGAGCTGGGGTCTGGAGAAACCTTAACACGTATCAGCCAATCGGATACGAGGTCAAAGTGAGCTAGATTCGTAAGCCATCTCTCTGTATAATTCTGAATAGAGCTTCTACTGTATCTTTTAGATTCCAGTTCGATAAAGTCTACTAGTCTAATAATGACCTGCTATTTACTGGAACTTGATTCCGCTCTTTACTAGGCTTGCACTCCGATCTGAGTAAAGTATTGCGACACCACGCGCTTCAAAGACGCTCAAGGGTTGGTATAATAAGCACTTCTGATCCTATTAAGAATCATTAAGCGCAATATATAGACAATATTGTTCAGCAAGATTTTAATACGTCGTTAGTTCAGTACATCCTGGCCGACAGACGTTCAGAAGGCGAAGGTAGAATAGGATGTGAAAATATTGTAAAGTTATTCGGGTTTTCGTTCTTTTCGTAGCAAGGCAAAACCAAAAAAACAGTATCATTAATGCTGTTTCAAATCTAGATAGAAAATGCCCCTATCGGGAAGTTGCAAAGTTTATACAAATTTCTGCTAACCCCCAAAGACACCAAGCAAAGAAGAAGTGATCGGAGAAAGAGGGGGATATGAACACTCCGTACCTTCCAGCGACCGAAGGGCTCGGGAATAAGGAAATAGACAAACATAGGAAACAGTAAGCGACCGTAAGAGACCCATTGACCAGAAGTCATTACTGAACTAACACAGAAGGACTAAACTGAGGAAAAGGCCCTGAAGGCAAGCATCCAGATTGACCATTAAGACAAGTAAGGCACCGTGTAACATCCATAACCAACACCCTTGTGAACCAAAAGGTAAAGACCAATCTGCAAAGAGAGGGAGTCCGAGAACAAGTATTAAATGAAGCAGAGAAACAGTCCTCAGGGTCGGTACAAGGACAGAATATCAGCCTGAAAAGAAATTATTCAAACCGTCAGACCGGGGAAGCGATCTTCAAGGGTAACGATGTCTTCAGAAGAAGGGTCCATCGAAGGTTGATTGTGGGGCGAAGGCTCGTGAGGATGTTCTTCGGTGTCGTTGGAGGACTGCACACCTGAGCCAGTAGAAGAGCCTCCGGAGGCGCGCATGTTAGATTCGGCGGCACGGGCGCGATTGGAAGCTTCCATATTCGCCTCCTCTCCAGCACAGATCTCTTCTAGACGTTTGTTCCAAGCGATTTCGAAACCCGGATTGGAATAATGTGCCAGGAAAGAAAATTCCGAATAAGTCTGCATCAATCCGCCTGAAAGGTAGTCTATCGCGTGGAGTAACTGTGCCTTGAACCGCACAAGTGCCCTGAGTTCGCGGGCATCCCTATCTCCGTTGAAGAGTTCAGGATCTTTTCGGTGGACGAGCCAAGTCTCGAAGAACTCGATAGCTCGCAAGTATTGGTGAGTGGGGAACACTGGGCTGATCTCGACGACTTCATTATACTGCTGCTTCCTCAAAGCGCAGTCCGCTTCGAGCGTGCTTCTGGAGAGTTGGAGTCCCATCTCTCTCTGTTTTGAATATTTCCGAGCACTGAATGGATACATGGCGTCTAGTATAAACAATGTTTTCTCTGGATCAGGCATTCCAGACAGCACCATGAATCGCTTGAGGGTGTACAAATCGGATTCGACAGCTAGATCAAGATAGTGGTTGGAGATATCGTATTCGCCGTCGCTTGCCAGGCGGCTGTCCGATTGAAGGTTAAGTTGTCTCACCGGATCTCCTTTGGGAAAGAAGGAGCAGGCCAGGGTCCAAAACATTTCCAGAGCGACATCAAAAGACAAGGGAGGCGGCAGATTCATGTCAGCTAATGGGTGGACATTCAGGAAGGCTATGTGGTGGGTTTTCTGCAAAGCTTCCGGCTGCGTTGTCACTGGCAAGTTCAGGGAACTAGAGCCACTTGTTGGGACGCCTGCGCCAGAGGGGGGTTCGATTGCAGACTGGATAAGCTTTTGTGCGCTCGGTGTTTCTGCCTGATGGACTGCTTGCAAGCCCTCGGCTCCCGGTGTGTCTTCTGGGTTCAAGGAACTGGTAATATTTGTTGTATTTCGTGGACCATCGCGCGTCTCAGCAGGTTCGTTCATACGGCGTCTTATACTGACCAAATCGGCAGCACGAGCGACCGCGTGATGGACTCGGTGTGAGATTCTTCTCGTAATTGTTGGAGAGCTAGAGTTAGGCGGTGGCGGTGCACCTATAAAGAATTAGTCCAAGGGCTGCACTATTGAAGCTCCAGCTCCAGCTCACCATTCGCCAACATGTCAGAACAAGACATGCACACTCTGGTGTCTCCGTTTCTAAGGGATACTTCCATGGCAAGGAGTGGATGGGGTTGGCGTGATAGAAATGGTACTGATCAATAAACGACTGAACGGATGAGCTTGTAACAAAACCAGAGTGTCTGAATGGTCGTGAGTGATCTGTGATAGAAATTGGGTCGATGAGGAGCGCAACTGAGAATATTTCCGGGGGCACCTGCCGTCTTAAATAGGCCAGACAAAATATACTAGTGTAGAGGCATCTACCTACTGCAATTGCTTCTAGTGTTGTGATAATAGTATGAGGCTAGTTGCACCTGCCCATTCCCACCGCTAAAAGACCTAAATATGCTGGGTATCGAACCGTCCCTAACGCCTTCTGTCACGAACTCCATGCGACACCCGGGGTGATCACCATGTGGATAGTACATTAGCCAGCTTGGTATTTCCATCGTCCTCTATCACATCCGTATCTGACGACTCGTGAGCATCAGACTCTTTAATCTTTTCACCAACCCTTCCCGCAACCCGAATAGCTAGTTTTCGTGTTCTGCCCAGCTCTGTAGCTAGCGGTCCATCACGTGTCACTAGGTTCGGCTGAACTGTCTCTTGTGGATTCCGGTAAGGCTCAAGTAAGGACAACAATGTGCGATAGGTGGTGAGTTTATGTTGCAGCGTCAGGCGCCTTGTGGATAGGTCCTGGAGGCGCGTCAATGCAGAAGCGTAAGCGTCTTGGTCGATGGCATTGTCCTCGTCCGAAGCAGGACTTTCTTCTGAAGCATCCCAAGATGTGGGTAGCTTCTCAATATTACTAGACCGTGGTTAGGTGGCTACAGACGAATCTGATAATGTAAGAAAATGCATGAAATAGGAGAGATCAACGCAGAGAAAGTGTTCAGGTGTATAATAATAAGGGATGATAATTCTCCCCTCGGGCATGCCGGGACTGGCTCCGCACAGAAAATAGAAGCTTAGGGAAAACCGAACCAAGGCTTACCGGCCTAAACTCAAGTCATCGCCCTCATACAACGTTCCATCATCTGCCTCCGTATCCAAAGCAGAATCGCCCTGAATCTCCAGTTCCGGGGCTGCAGAATTCCAGTACAGAGTGTCGATCTGGTCAGCAACATGCCGAATAGACATGTCACTGTAAACGATCTTAGAATGTCGCTTCAACTCGCGATTGACTGACAGGTATAAGTAAGCATCATGAAATGTAGGCGCGACAGACCGGTAAGAGAGGATTGTAAAGAAGAATGGAGAGCCGAAATTGACAATGTCGCCCCAGAGCAGAATAAAGCATATGGCATATAACATACCCCTTTGTATCACATCCCTAATAACACTTTCTGGTAGTCCTGCCTTTCTAGCCTTCTCGACCGACCGCGCAGAGGCCATGACACTTTCCGACAGAATGCGAGTTTGGCGCCGCAGGAACTTGGATTTCTCCGAGACCACCGTGTGGTCATAGGAAGTCATATCGAGGAAGATCTACCCAAAATATTTTGTAATAAAGATGTTTTGTTGATGCTCTTTGGATTGATGTTGTTCAGGTCGCGTAGGTTGGCTTTCTTGGCGGTACACGAGGGCACGTGATAATACTTCACAGTCGTCGGTATTTCTCCGGAAGGGTTTGACGAACAAAGAATCCAGCAAGAAGGGAAGGTTACTTACTTATAGAGCATATTTAAGGATATTCCTAATTCGTGACATTAGTCAAAGTACTTTTTGGGCTCGTAACTTAACACATGCCCACGTTCCAATTGCATAATTACTGCTTTCTTCGTTAGATCCATTTAGGTAATTTTATCACGACCGCAAATGGAACCTTCTCTATCGAACTAACAATCTCTATTTAAGAATTGATGTTCATCTTGCAGGGGTACTAAAAGACTATTCTTTAACCCTTTGTACCTCCTTTTGAACGAGTAATATGACTTTCCCCTTGATGAAGCATGAAGCTCTATCTTGTCATGGGAACCCCAACTCGATTTACAACGTCTTGCTAATCGATCGTCTGAGTTTTATTATCTATAGCGATAGATTTTTAAATGCTCACCCTGAGTAGGTACCTGAGTAGGTGTACGAAATTACTGTTTCTGATCGTTGGAGGATTTCTACTATAAATTGCACCATATGTCACACTGGCCTCTCGATGACTTTCTCAAACCTGGTCAAATCGAGCCGTGAACAGCAATGTATCCATCTCCACCGTCCTCACATCCTAAATTTTGCTTCTTCAATAGTGTCAGATGGAAACGACAGAGACCCCTCCTATCCATCTACGCCGTTCCGGCCCACCCTCTCTCCAAACTAGCGACTGCATCGTGTTCTTCGATACGATCAGCAATCGCAGACTCTCCTTAAGCCCATATATCTCTTCTTCAAGACACACAACCATTGAACATTCCACAAATCTGTTCATTTCCAGTCAGTCCAATCCCAGCCCAACCACTCGGGCATACTCAATCACCTCTTGGGCCATCTTGATCAGGCGGACCACAACACAAATCTATCAGTCATGCAAGACGATTTTAAAAATCTTGTCCCGACTTGGACATGCTAAACAGAAACTGGAATCTCTGTGAAGTGTCAAGGAACGACTTCCTTTAGGCAACAATGGGTCCAAAAATTGTATACTGTATTTGATTGCCCATTTATTTTCCATTCTTCATGCGGGCTCGTATAACCTCTCGCATCTCGCAAAGAATTAATAAAGCTAAATGTAAGCCAAAATACCCTCGGCGAAGCATCATCTACGGTCTCCAGACACCCAAAAGCCACCCTTTCTTCCGTGTACAAAAATTGTCATTTTGGTATACTTTCGCACTATCCAGTTCAAAAAGTCTAGCTTGTCCAGCAATAGGTCTTGTTTACTGTTTTCACTGTTTCTCCTCTAGCAGTTCAAAGGGCGTTGGATAAGAGCACAGCGTTGGCCGAATCCTTCATATTCGTTTCCCTTAATTTTATCAATTTTTCAAGATTCTAGATCATGATCGATAATGAAGAGATTCTAATAAGAATAGTAAATAAGACCTAGTTATTATAAGAAACCACGGTGCACTGCTTCACTGATCTGGGCGTTCAAGCCAACACACTCACTGTACATCACACAAACGCTTCCATAAAAATAGTCCGCTCAAGAATAAGAAGAACCCGAGCAACCGACTCGCATTAGCCATACCATATGCCCCGTATAATCTACATTAAGAAGCCCTGCATACCAATACCATATCCATGAAAAGAAAAGGAAATCGAAAAAGAAAGTCCTATCCATATATCCAAGACTCCATTTCAAGGCAATGTACCATCTGTTTGTTAAACGCCTGTCCAGTGAGCCCGGGGAGGTGTGGATATTTGATACGGCCGCGAATGATGAAGGAAACCTGGTTGAAAGGATACCAGAGACTGAAGAGTTGTGGCGTGTTTGAAAGAATAGTCTCTGGAAAGGCATGCACAGGAATTGAAAAGAGGATTAAAAGGTCCCAGCAGAAATCCGTGGATCCTTTTTAGACGAAATGTCTATTATGTAATAGTAGAGTCGAAGTTTGGAAGAAGACGGAAAAGAAGTCTGTTAAAGGTATTGAGTTGTCTGGCACGGCAGTCAGGAGCTTCAGTACTTCAGCCATATTACACCGTAGGATCTAGCAATTCGAAGTAAACCCAGCATGGACTCGTAAGGGTTTTGGGCCGACCACATGGGTGAAGTAAAACCTCTTCCTAGGAGAAAAGCCATGAATCTGGAAATAAGACACTTGACATCAACCAATATGCTCCATGCCCAATTGAGTATAGCAGAATCTACAACTCAACGCCTTCCATATCCCTCATGAGACAAGCCATCTGCGCTCTCTTTGCAGCCTCAGCAAGCAGAGCGAAGTCATTCAGATAAGCATTTGTTTCTGTTGTGGTCCTACCAGTGCTGTCTCTGCTCGGCCGATAGTCATTCGTACTCTGCGGTTGTGTCTGAGCATTCTGCTGCTGTTGATGTGCCAAGGAACCGAAGAAGGAAGTATTTTGGTATGAAGTGGACGGCGATGGGAGAGGAGCGGATTCTGAGGACGGCGAGCTGAAGCTGGAGGTGCTGCTGTGAGTCTGGAAAGCAGAAGCGGTTGAGGTCGTGGAGGCGGAGGATTGGACGTTTGAGAAGCCTGGACGGGCGAAAGGGCTGGGATTTTGTGTCGTTGACATTATGAATGGTGTCTGCTAATGATGAAGAAGAAGAAGGAGGAGGAGGAGCTTGAGAGTTGGAGAAGGTTGTAGGGTGTGTATCGATGGACTGGAATCTAAAATATCTTTTCTATAAAGAATTGGCTAGAGAAAGGCTGAAGAGACGAGAAGATATTGTGAGGATGGAGGTTGTAGGAGATGTGAAAGAAGCCCAGACCCAAAATTTGGTAGCGAGAGAAGGTCCAAGTAAATGTTATTAGACGAATATGGTATAATAAAGGACAGATTGACGACAGGCGGTCTGTACAATAAACGGTGGCAGAATTATAGAGAGAGGATATAGAGTGAGAGAGCAGAGAGAAGGTGAGGCAAGAAGAGAGGGACGTGTTAATGACATGTAATAGATAGATAGGCAAAAGTCCAACACGATCCAAAATATCAGACTATCCCGCTATCGTAACACCGAGGCATCACCGGACGCGCATCATTACTGGGTAACGGGCAGCTGCAGCCGCGCGAAATGGCGGGGCACAGGGGCTTTAGGGCATCTTCACCGGCTCCCGCTGCCTTGCCTTCCGGAGCTTGTGACTGCCCCGCCAAAACTTCTTCCACCGGAACAATTTACACTGACATACGGGACAACGTATCTACGGCGACGTATCTACGACGACGAAGACAACGACAAGACGACTACAAAGACAGCGACAAGACGACAACAAGACGGCAACAAGACGACAATAAGACGACAACAAGACGACAACAAGACGACAACAAGACGACAACAAGACGAAAATAAGACGACGAGGACGACGCCAGATCTCTTCATCGACAAATATCAAAAGCTACCTTCCACTCGGTACCATTAGCGGAGCTCAATCGGAATCATGCCCGTCAGTATATAAACCTTCTTTTCCCACCTACCTCATCCCCCTCTTTACATGAAATTAATATATTTATTTTCCCCCGCAACAGCTCGTCCTCATCTCCGGCTATCCTTCGTCGGGCAAAACGCAGCGCGCGCTCCAGTTGAAGCAATTCTTCGAGACCAAGATCGCCAACGAGAAAATAAATGACAAGTTCCGGGCCAGCCAGTTGCGCGTTCATCATATCAACGACCAGACGCTGGGTGTATCACGTCATGTCTACCACACTGCGAGGGCCGAGAAGGATGCTCGCGCCGAGGAATACTCTGCGGTGAAGCGTGTGCTGTCACGGGATGATATAGTCATTGCGGATGGCATGAATTATATCAAGGGGTTTCGGTACCAGTTGTACTGTGAAGCAAAGGCTGTCCAAACCCCCAGTTGTGTCGTCAGTGAAGTATCCACCCCGCTTGTGAAGCAGTATACTGAGAGTTATGAAAAGGTTCACATAGGCACACCCGCCGCCAAGTGCCGCGAGATCAATAAGAAGTTGTTAGCGGATAAAGACACCGACGGAGGGTACGAGGAGGAAGATTTTGAAAATCTGATATTCCGCTACGAAGAGCCCAATGGCATGACAAGATGGGACAGCCCACTCTTCACGGTCCTTGAGGAAGATGAGACTCCACCATTTGAGCAGATCTGGGACGCTTTGGTTGGCAGTGACGGCAAGGTCAAGCTGGTGAGGCCGAACATGGCAACCGTGCTGAAACCCCCAACGGAGCAAAACTATCTCTACGAACTCGACAAAACCACTTCGGACATCCTCACTCAAATCATAAACTGGCAGAAGGACCATTCCGGAGAAGGAGGCGGAGAGGTCAGTATTGCAGGTGTAGAGAAACAAATCGAGCTACCCGCGAATCCTGTATCTCTTCCGCAGCTTCAGCGTATCCGCCGTCAGTTCATTACGCTGAATCGCCAACACAACTTTTCCAAAGACCGGATAAAGGAGATATTCATTGATTACCTCAACGCCCAATTCTTAGGATAAACGCCGCAAAATATATCACTTGTCAGGTGATTACGTAAGACCAGGGGGTTGTGCATCTTGCAACACTTTCCATAGGAGAGATGTGGGCAAGGTCGTCGACTACTTTTGGATTTAGCTTTGACACATGTATGAAGCCAAGGCGTGTCTTGTGGCATAGCAAGCCCCAACGTCTTAACGTCAGTTAGGGGGTTTGCAGTGGTTGGCGTATCTATGTTCGTTAGATGACGAAACATGAAACCAATAAAGGTAGGGCACCCTTAGTAGCGACGAGCATGCCTTCTTCCTCCATGCACCCGAGCCTACCATCTAAATACGGAGAGGCTCGGGTTCAATAAACTTTTGTCAGTTGTTGATGCTGGAGTGAGTGCCCCTCAAGCAGCCACGGCAGCGTATTTGCCGGTGGGCCAATCCCAGTTGCAATTGGTTGATCCAAGCCTTCAACGGATCATGATTTGGAACACTCAAGGGACACTCAATTGGAGGCTTGAAGCATGGCCTGCACATATGACAACAGATGCAACAATAGACTGTTTACACATTAGTTCAATCTTCGCACAAGCAGCCATCGTAATGACACCTGAAACATATCCCCGGGCCCTCTGCGACTCGTCAGAGACTGGTTCATCAGTTATTGCTGCATGTGAGAGTTCGCAACCCAACACCATGACGTCCCTACCCCGTCCCCCCCTCCCCCCCCCCAAATCTGCCCCCGCAGCTCTCTACCACGTGGATCAGTGATCCCGATGACGCAAACGTCAACGATCTAGATTCTCCCACGCCCAAGCCTACCGCTGCCAACCAAGCCTCCCAACCAAGACGCGGACTGGAAAACTAGAAAACTGAAAATCCTGGAAATCCAGGAGTGCCGGCGGAAGAAGCAAAAGAAAGTCACAGCAGTTTTGGCAGCAACAGTATAAACGTCGCCATCAGGGATCATCGGATTAGAGCTTGAGCATGTCGTTGCTCCTATGTGGCTTTCGAGGAGCGTCACATGAAGGCCCCAGGACGTTAGCATTCCATTGCTGGGGCCGAAGTGAATCCAAGAGATAGTTTTCTTCCTCGACCGTTTGAGGCTGAGCTTCTTGAGCGAGATATCTCCGCAGCGTCTTTTAGTGTTGCCATGGGAGACGCCACGGACGCCAGCCAGAACTTGACCATTCTCGGAGGTCAGCAGAAAAATCGGAGAAGAAAGTCTTAGAGAAAAAGGCGGAGGAGACTAATGGTCTAGTGGAGCTGCCGAAGCAATTAGTGGAGGGGTTCGGCCGAACAGTCTGGATGCTGGACGTGGGCACCATGATGGTGCCAGGTGTGAATTTATGGAAATAGAAAAAAGAGATGGGGCATAAGAGTGGAAGTGTAGTTGAAGTCACGTTGAATAGGTAGAAATAGATTTTTATCTATGGTAGTACATCTCGATGCATAGCCAATAGACACTCTACTCCTCGTTCAAAACACCAACTGCGATAACTAACCTGCAATGTCCTCCGTTTACAATATATATAAATATAGACCGGCCAGGTCAAAGAGCGGACGCCTTTTAAGGCAAGGTATAATACAAGGCCGTCTTTTGTCGCGTGTTGTCCCAAAGTGGGTGAATGGTATCTCAAAGCGAAGCGAAGTAATTGAGATGAAGAAACGAAAGGAATAAATCCAAAATCAAGGGTAGGTAGAAACCATAAGAAAAATGGAAAGCATTCGCGAATTATCCACTCCATTTCCCAAGCCAGACATTCCCATTTTTTGAAATATCCAAAGAAAACCGCCTCACCAGACGGACCAATCCAGTACACCGGAGTATCATGCGAATATAATGAGAGGCGTTTTCTTCGTGATTCTTTATAAACCAAACGTGTCCAAGCCATTTAATCCCATCCCATTGTTTGGCGCAGTCATATCCGGAATCATGATCGCCTGATAAACCCTGTCGGAGCCTGGATTCGAAGCAAAGTCGCAGTTGGTGAACTCCTCCCCACTCGTCAAGCTCTCATCACTGAAGCTGAGAACGCTCTGAGCCGGAGCCTGGTCCGCATAACCCGCACCTCCCCAGTTCCATATATTTGGGGACCAAGTCATATTCGTTTCTGCGCCAGCTGAAAGAGGTGGACAATCGAGAAGAGCGTCTGCTGGCATACCGCCGTAAATCGTATCGTATATGGTCGTTTGGCCGTTGTCGAGGCTGGAGAGTAGGCGTTCCCAGTCCGCTGACGACACGTCGGTCTTGCCTCCACCACTGTTACCGGTCATTGGGTAATTCGAGAGCGGATCAACACCCAAAGAGAGGTAATCGATGTTGGGATTTTGGCGCATAGAATTGCTAGTGCGACGCTTGGTGAAGCCAGATAGTGAAGAGCGGTGGCTTAGAGGACTAAGAGTGGGTTCGGAGCGAGTAAGAGAGGGTTCGGATCGGATGGAATTGAGGCTGGTCGACGACTGGTTGGCATGCTGTCCCATGGTAGGGGAGATAGTCGGAAGGGTTGCACGCCGCGGCTCTTTGGACTCTGGCCGAGTAGCTTTCATGGCGGAGGGGGAGAATCGGGCAGCGATAGCTTTAAGGGACTTCTGGGTAGCTCTGAAGCTATCCAGGGGCGCGGCCATATTGCCATCCGAATTATGGCGGGAGATGGTAGGCTGAACTTTCTTTGCTTGGGAGTGCGTGATCATGGAGCACCCCACACGACGGAATTCGAGAGCACCAGCAGCGGAGCCGTGTTCCAACATTCCGATGACATTGCAAATGAGACGTTGGCAGTCCTTGATGAGCTTCCCCTCCCGGTCGAGGCCAAGAGTTTGGAAGAGAAGGCCGAACCCAGCCTGGACGAGGACTTCATTGCGGTTCAGACAGAACGAAAAGCTCAACTTGCGTTCATCGAGAAGCTCAACAATCTGTATAATGTGTTTACAAGCGGCGCCAACCGCCACAATTGCCGAAGAAGCTTTCTCGCCGATGTTGGCCACGACAGCGGGTCGATAGATCAGAGACCGAATGTGGTGATACGCTAAAGACTGTTTCAGGTTAGACTAAGACTAAAGCATGATCAATGATCTGCATTACGTACCAAGATCGGCGACCTGCTGCTGGTAACGTTTGTGCTTGGCTTATCTTGCTTGAACGTCAGTTTCAAATGGGGGGCGAGATTGCTGGACCAATCCTCAAGCTCATCCGCGAGGGAGTCCAAGGTGCGGAACGAGATGTCATGGGAAGTGGAGGCGGGGTAGAGTTCAGCAAGAACCTTGGAAAGGATGCGTGAGATACGGAAAAGGGCTAAGGCGCTGGAAATTTTGGTGAACTCTCCCGGCAGTGTGGGCAGGAAGCCCTTCTCTGTGACGTATTCGTCGTCGGCGTCGGCGGGATACTCGCAGTGGATGTCCTCTTCTTTCAGTAATTTAGGGAGACCCAAATGGGCGGCAGAGAGACTGGTCCAGTGAGCAGATAAGAACTCATAATGGAGAATACCAATACATACCAATCAACTGTATACAGCGACCAGAAGACTTTCTTTCTGGTCTCGCTCCTCAGAGGATTCAGCGCAAACCGCTTCTGCGATTGATGTAGTCCCAGACGTTGCGCCAAGCTAACAGCGAGGCCTTTGTACTTGAGAAGGCGAGCATAGTCAGCCTTCATTAAACTGTAAATTTGAGCCAAAACAAGACACTGTAGTGTTGCAAGGTCGTTGTCCATCAAGAAGCTCTCCATGGCGCTCTGCCACTGAGCTTCGAAGGACTCGATGTCTTGGCCCTCGCGAGGCTAATGCTTGTCAGTGATACAGCATGTGGTGTTGCAAGAGCGGATACCTACATCGCTTGACAGTGCAGCAATCCCGAAGACTAGGTTCAGTTGAGCGATGGATTTCTTGTCAGACATGGTATCGGGGCCCATAACATAATCCTCGTAAAGCGAAAGAAAGGTCGGTCGATGCAGGATAGGGAACAATGGAGCCCATTCTTGGAAGAAAATGTTGATCATTTGGTCGGACACCAGACGAGGAGGCGCCTTCCATGAGATGATTCGACCCGAGGGCTGGGATGAGGAAGGCTTAGAGCCAGTACCAAAAAATACATTGGAGTCCACGTCGGATGTGGACCGACCGGTCTCTTGAGCCCTCTGTTTGAAAGCCTCTGCGAAGGGTTAGTGTATGCTTAGAATGGAAACGCAACACTTACCGATGAGCGTCCTCCCACTTGAAGTACCGACAAAGTATGTATCTTGATTATCATCGTCGAGCAGGATTGGTGATTGCTGCACTTTGAACGTCTCCTCTTTTTCTTGCGACTCTCCTGTACGCTCCGATAACGGAGAGGGCGAAGACGATGTCCTTCTGGGCGTACTATTTGACTGAGGAGAATGAGAATGTATCCTAGAAAGCATATCTATCTTCTCGTCCTTCTCATCCAGCAACTCCTTCAGCTCCCGAACCTCAGCCTCCAAAGACCTCACTCTCTCCTCCAACGACTCTGTGTATCCACGAGGAAACGCGCGTCGACTGAGCTTGTCGCTAGTTTTGCATTCGAAGCCGACATTGACGCACTGTGTGCAGGAGGGCCGGATACCATCGCAACGTATCTTCTTTGAGCGACAGCGGTCGCAGGCTTGGGCAATACGCGTCTGGGCATTCGAGCCCACCTTGATCACTTTCATGGGGAGTATTCCGGGCATATTGGCCGTGGACTTTTGGCAGTGTCCAGAGTAGGAGTGGTAATAGTAGTAGATAGTAGTAGAACGGGAGTTCTTATTGTATTCGAGACCCCGAGGGGAAGTAGCTCAGTTGACCCAGGGAAC
The DNA here is from genome assembly GCA_010093945.1 of Delitschia confertaspora ATCC 74209. NCBI lineage: Eukaryota > Fungi > Ascomycota > Dothideomycetes > Pleosporales > Delitschiaceae > Delitschia > Delitschia confertaspora. Next base: position 8,769 of record ML994074.1, on the reverse strand, counting down.
CGTAAGCATCCGGATTGGACGGACGATGTAATTCTCGTGTCTTATTGGTGAACTGCAGGAGGCCCAGAGCAGGCGAGTGTAGCGGCCGTTAGGGGAAGGAAGGGAGTGGAGAGGCGAGTAAACATAAAAGGGAGAGTGGAGAGTCAACAACAGAAACAACAACAATTCGAAGGAGTGGTGGTGTAGGAAGGATGGCGATGACGGGACGGAAGAAGGCGGACTGAATTTGGCAGAGAGCGAAAGTTCAAGGCAGGTCACTCGGACTGTGCTAGAAAAGAGGCATGGGTTTGTGCGGGCGACCAGGGACTGCCCCAGGGAGCTTGCTCGAAGAGGGAGTGGGACGGCCGATGCGGGGAAAGGCTTGTGGCCGCCAGAGTGGCAGGTGCGTCCAGGGCAGGGAACGATGCCGACAGGGGAAAGAGGGAAGGTCAACCACGCAAGCTGGCCAAGCTGCGACAATAATCTCGGCTGTGGACAGCATTCCATCTCTCCTCCGCGTAATTTTCGCATGCTGTTGTTCACTGCTTTGGGCCTCTATCAGCGTAGATAAAACGCTCAAAGCGCTGTTTTGTGCCTCTTCATTGCATCTGTTCCCTCTCGAAGCGCCCGCACACGGTCCTCCGTTCCCTATCCATGGCCTTTGTGGGGGAGCCGTTTTTGTCTTTTCTGTTGTGTCACTACTCTTCCTCCACGCTGGAGTTCGGGCCGTGATATCAATCATAATTGCTCGTGCTGAGTTTACCCATCCAGCGGCAGGCCAGCCACTCTATACTGTCCCCAACAATAGGCAACAGGAGTGAAAATGCTCTATCTGAAAGAGGACGAGAGCATCCGCAAGGCAATGATCTGTCCTATGAGACTTTGTCTCATTCATCCTGTTTGGCGCCGTAGACGCATGCTCGTTAATAATAAGGCCTGCTCGCACGTTGCGGAAGAGTACTACTGCCAGGTCTCGCCTTTAGGCAATATCCAATCCTTCGAGAAGATCTGAAATCGACGAACCGCTTGGCCCACCTATGTAAATGATGGACATGATGCTATGCAACGCGGTCATTTGATCCTGTCCACTCATCTCCATGTGGGGTCCCGAAGCAATACGAACTGACTGCAGGGATCTGAACTGTTAAATATCTCGGGACATCCTCTCCAATTCATTTACGGTCAGGTTGAATGAACTTTGGAGAATATCTCTCACTGTGCTGACTCCGTTCTAGAAAGCAGATTATCGGTTATCAACAGATGTCCTGAACTCTAGACGGCTTCGTGTGAAGACGTCTTGCGAGTATACACCTGCAGTTTCCTCCGGGATAACGGAAGGATGGGCCGTCTGACTTCAACCTTCATATTGTATGCACCGTATACAGATGCCCGTGCACTTCAAACTTCAAATAACGTTTGCAAAATAAGGCTCATATTCTGCGCCACTTGTTGGTTATACTGCCGCCGGCTGTAGATCAAAAGTGGCTTTTGTTAAGTGAGTAAGATGAGACAGAAGGGCACCCTGTCAGGTGCTCATGAAGCATTGCGGTGGCTGTTTGATACCCCTGGAATTTTCCTAGTACGTGAGATTGTAAAGTGGTTGGGAGTCCAAAGCAAATTAAACACGTTGTCTCACAATATGAGTAGAATATGGTAATCCTAAAATGGATTCTACCCTGCTTACTGGATCTGCAGATGCTAGATTGCCATGGCCATTCTCGAACGGTGTCCGAGCATCTCGTATTGCTTGGCTTTAGCTGAAGTCCACTTCTTCGTTCGGTTCTTCTGAGATCCCTAGATATTGCCGTACCACCCCAGAGTCTAGAAGTTTTGTTTTCTGTGGATGGTCGAACGCGTCAGTGAAGCTACTTAGATCCTGAAACAGGAAGATGGAAACAGTAAATGAGATTTTGCAAGAGGGACTGCGAAAAACAAGTAGAACGACTATGGCCGAAACAAAGTTGAGAAAAATAAACACTGGGTGAGGCTGCCTGGAGGAAGTGGAGGGGAAGTAAGAATCCAATAAAGCTCACCTGATCTTCAAGATCACGTCTGCATCGCTCTAACATGGAACCTTCAAGTTTACGGAGCCGTCCTGCAAGCTGCCATGGGACTTCTCTGATAGTCGGGCCCTTTTCAGGCTCGCCCATCTCTTCTAGAGTCTCGATCTGTCTTTCGACCCGGTCCTGTAGTAAGCAAACAGCCCGCAGTTGGTAAACATCCCATAACGGCTCTTGTTGAAGTAAAGACTTCAACTTCAAGGTGTTCTCTAGTTCTTTTTGACCCCAGAACGTCATGATCTCTTGGTCGCCATCGACGGTTTGCATGAACTTGAAGTCTAAGCCGTCTTCTTCGTTCACGCAGACCAGCCAGATAAAGTCACTTTCCCAGGCAGTAATCCCATCTTCTTTCTCGAATATGCGGAATCCTGGAGCAGCTGAGTTGACAGCAATCTTGGCTGGCCTCAGAGGGTCATCGCCAGGAATATCCAGGTTGAGAAACATCATTCTAGCTGATGTTACATTGTCCTCAAGAAATCCATATGAGAATATCATCTCACAAGCACCCTTTTCATCGCCGTATCTAAATATGATGAGCATTCAGAACCGTGAAGGAGGGGTAGGGCCCTTACGTGATAGTGATTTCCTCCTCAGCTCTTTTATCTTTCCCATCTCGTAGAAGAAGGAGTCCATTGCCATCCTCGTCGCTTTCGAACAAGGCAACCGTAGCATCTCCTGAAGCATGATTGGCCATATCCACACAGGGGACCATACTGTCTCCGATCCTTGGAAATTCAAGGGCGCGAGAGCGATACATTGCGTCGACACTCATCCAATCCTCGAAGGTTACCTGCCCCTCATCCTCGTCCCACCAGTACTTCGCACACCACTCAATTTCCTGTGTTGATGTTCGAAGATGTTCAAATTCTCGAAGCAAGCTATTGAACTTTGCGCGAACAGCTGGCCGGAGTGTAGTACCCACGAGAAGTTCCTGTTCCTCTTCGGTCCAGAAAGTGGGGAGTAGTTCATCTGGAAGGAACTTTATGTATCTGACATCTGGTTAACCTTGCTGGCGACCTTGGATGTAGGAGCAGATATACTCAGTGAGAGGGTTCAGGACCCCTACATCATGTATGTCTGGACATGATATGGTTGCTTGCATAAGGAGAAATATCAGGACTGCACCTCGGGTAGTCTGTGATTGTGTTTAGTGCCTGTCAGTTGTAAGTAGCTCTGCATGAGTCTCACATGTCCGAACTCTCCCACAGCTTCAAGGACTTCTTTTAGCTGCTGGTCAGATTTGGCAAACAAGTCAATGTTTAGACGAGAGATGATGAGATCTTTTGGGACAACCATCAAAGGGCCCTCCTTTTCGCTCCTGAGCTCTTGTTTTGCAATTACAGTCGAACCCCGGTTTTCGAGTCCTGGTAATGGTCCAATTTTGATGCCACGGAATGATACTCCGTTGATTGCAGCCCATCGGGGTAAGTCGTCTATGGACCGCTTAAGCCAGCCTTCGAGTCTGCCTCTCCGAATCATTTTAATGTTTTGGTAGCCGGAGACAGTCTTTCCAATGACAGAAACCAAAGGTGATTGGTAAAAGGGCTATGATTCAGATCACTGAACATGAATAGGAGAAGTCTGTAAATGATGAGTTGGAGATGGCATGATTTCCACAACAGGTAATGGACACCGTTATTAGAGAATTTCTGGAGATACCTTAGCGTTTTTAAGACACGCATTTTTTAGGTTGTAAGTAGTTTGCAGCTTACAGTTGAGGAGTAGCTAATCCACTTTAGGTATTTAAAACCTACTATTTATATCCGTTTGATACGGACATTCCCCATTCGATACGGGCTATTTCCGTGAGATACGCAGTATCTTCTGCCTGAATTGTGTCTTGTATCATTCCAATACAGCTATAGAATGCAAATATGAATGCTCATTTTAAGAAGCAAATGTTTGCATTAACTCCACTTTATCTAAACAGGAGTAACAAAATCTATTGTGCAGCAGCTTATAGAGGCATTTAGAACCTCGTTATCCACTGAGATGCTAACTGAGATGGGATATCTACCAGTGTCCAGCAACATTGTGGTAATGTACTAATGCAAGAAAACGTTGCTAAAACCCATACCAGAAAACGCTTGTTGAGTCTTGTTTACAGAAAAGCAAAACAAGTAAACAAAAGAGACTGCAGCTCTAAGCAAAAGATCATGCATAGCAGAGCGTATATAGGAAAAAGAACAGGATGACCCACGCTCACACATATATAAAAGCAAATACTCGAGGGAATGAGCTGGCAAACACCGTATGTGAGTGGATGTTGTTTCTGAAGCCCTGCATTCTGTCATAGAAACGCAGCTCCGTCATGTTGTCGTGGGCCGGTGCTGGGGGCTGTGGCAGACACGGGGTTGCGCTATTCTTACTTAGGCTTAGCTTTATTTTGGTATTTGGAGACCCCGATAAACCACAACAACAAATCTAGATCTCTCTTATATTCCGCCCACCACCACTTCATCCCACTGCATCATTACAATTATTCCTTATTGCAGCTGGACATTCTGGCACAGGCTTGAGCTGCCATTCACCATAACTGCCAGCGCTCCTATCCTCACAGCAGTTCTTCCCGGCGCGCTCGATTCCCCGACTTGGACTGCAACTGGTCGTCTCTCATTCTCATCACATCCTCCCAACCCCAGGCCAATTTCTCTTCAGGCGCCAAACAGATATCGTGGTCGCGATTCCTGGTTGATTATTTGCGCGATCAACAATAGTCAAAATGCCAGCCCAAACCGCAACCAGCTATGGGCAGGTCATCGAGTACATCCAAGGTATTTACACCGTGATAAACAGAAAGGTTTTGGGACCCATTGGAAAACAATCACTAACACATCGCTTGTACAGATCGTCTCTATCTGGCTTCATATACCAGCAAGCCTGATGAGCATACTCCGTTTCCCTATCCTCGACAGCATAGGTCGCCATCCAAGCGTTCTGCGAAGGCACAGCCTGGTCCGACCAGCGTGGGCCCAAAGGTTCATCCGCCAGTCTACTTCACGATCGACCAGTCCCTCCTGTACAATGCTTTTCACGCCGACTTTGGTCCGCTGCATATCGGCCATCTCTACCGTTTTGCAGTTCAGCTCCATGAAGTGCTAGGCGATCCCGCCAACGAGGATAGGGGAGTGGTCTTCTGGAGCAATGCCGACTCAAGGAGTATGTATCCATGGAATTTTCTTGACAAATTATCATGCTTACGCTGAATTAGGCCGTGCAAATGCTGCCTGCATCTTGGCTTGCTACATGGTCCTCATCCAGTCATGGCCACCTCATCTTGCTCTCGCACCGATCGCTCAGATGGATCCTCCATGCATGCCATTCCGAGACGCTGGTTACAGCCAAGCAGACTATGTTCTTAACATTCAAGATGTCGTGTACGGCGTATGGAAAGCCAAGGAAGAAGGATTGTGCGGTTTGAAAGAATTCTCTCTGGAAGAGTGGGTATTGCTTAACCACACTATTTTGGATGCTGCTAACGAGCTCAGGTATGAGAAGTATGAGCGAGTCGATATGGGCGACTTCAACTGGGTCACACCCAGCTTCCTGGCATTTGCTTCACCACAGCATAAACCGACCCACGTGATCCCCACCTCATCACCAATGTACTCGACCCTTCCCACGACGATCGCAGCAGTTCAACGATCGTCCCTCCCAACCCCATTCAAGAACGTTCTTTCACATTTCTCGGCACGAAATATCGGTCTCGTGGTGCGACTCAACTCCGAACTCTACTCCTCATCCTACTTCACCGCTCTTGGAATTCAGCATCTCGACATGATATTCGACGATGGGACTTGCCCGCCGCTATCGCTTGTGAGGAGGTTCATCAACCTTGCCCACGAAATGATCACGGTACACAAGAAGGGTATCGCTGTACATTGCAAAGCCGGACTAGGTCGTACAGGGTGCCTCATCGGCGCCTACCTGATCTACAAGCACGGCTTTACCGCCAATGAGATCATCGCTTATATGCGTTTCATGCGCCCTGGTATGGTTGTTGGACCTCAACAACACTGGCTCCACCTCAACCAAGGAACGTTTCGTGAATGGTGGTATGAGGATTCGATGAAGGCGAAGCTGGCTGAATTGATGCCGACCACACCCACGAAGACGTCTCACAAGCAACGCCTTGCCAGCAACGGCCAGACATTCACCCCGCCGAATGGAGCCTCGAAACGCGCTGCACTTGGGGAGATCCACTCAAACGAGCGCAGCAATTCGAGTTCCAACATCGGCGTGCAAGAAGACAATCTTCCAGCACCAACCCCTGGACAACCACGCAAAACAAGTAAGCTTTATGGAGGCGGCACAAGCGCGCGTTCACCTCTGCGCGCGCACGAGAATGAGCCATTCGTCAAAGTTGATGCCGAAGTTGTAGCCATGCACCGTCTAACCCAAGGGGAGTCAGAGAGCGAAGAGGAATACCAGTTGCGCATGCTAGCGAGCTCAAGGCGAACCACTTCCCGGTCTCCCAATGCCAAGGACAAGAGGAGAGCAATCAGTTGCACCACGACTACTTCGACTATGATGACGACAAAGACTGCATGGAGCACAAGTTATGGTGAGAGTGATGTTGAGAATCATGGCATAAGTGGTGCTCACCCAAAAACACCAGGACGAGAAAAGACCCCAGCACGGGAGAAGAGTGGAAGCGGGCGCGGCGATATCTCCGTCGGCAAGACCAGGTCAAGCCCATCTCGACGAAGCACAGAGAACAGGGCCGCCGGTGTCCGAAAGACGAGCGGACGTGTTGGAAGCGTCGGAAACCCGTCCATTGTTCGGTCGAAACCCTAAACGAGACCGCCACCGTCCATATGAGTTAATGCCTGCATCACAGTTTTTCTCTAGTCTGAGAACAGACTCCTAGCATTGACGGCGTCTTCGGCTTTCTTCTCTTGGTCCGGTTCCTTTATAATGTTTCAAGATCATCCAGCGGCGTTCCTTCTGGTTGTTATTGAGCGTTTTTTCTTGGCGATGTCTTCCAACATTATCATGTTCAAATCACCACTCTCCTTCGCCCGGGAGTCTGCTGTGTTGGCGTTTTAGGATTGGCAGTGTGGACATCTGGTTGGCGATTAATGGTTCGGATCATTCTAATAGGCGTATAATGTGTGCTCTTTCTGTCTTTTTTTTTCTCATCATTACTTCCTAAGTCCCTTCTTGTTCCACTAGTATATGAGGTTTATGAGCGCAATGAGAGCGTATTACTACTTCACGCCGGTCACGCGGTCTCTTCCGTCCTACTACCATGATCAGAGTGATACTGTTGGAGAGCTGAAAGCTTTTGTGTTTCGGTTCGTTTCAATCGACTTTGACGAAAAGCAGTTGATACCACTGTGGGTTGAAGGTCTAGACTCTCAACCAATCACACAATCTTATACCCCCGCGATTCGCCAATCACGCAATCGATAAACAAAAAACACTTATCTCCGGCTGTATCCGTATAGCTTCAGTTACAATTACAGTTTCGCTAAAAACATTTATATCCAGAAATATCGTTAGCCATGGTGAGCTTATCGGGCTCTCTTATTCTGTATTACATGAAACTGAGTTTTTAGCCGCACGCAGAAGCATCGACCTTCGAAGAAGGATTAACGAAGGAGGAAGTGTACTCACAAGTCCTCGAACAAGCTCGAGCTCTGTTCGAGGACCAGAGGAATTGGGTATGTATAAGCCTTTCTCCTCCTCCTCTCTACTTCCCAAACCCTTAATAACCGATTCCCTTCCCTCTAACACACCAAATAACTAACAGTAAACCAGGTGTGGTAATTCTCCCTCTCCCCCATCCCATCCCCCAGTCTACCAGTATAATATAACTCACGCACCTCAACCAAGAAGTAACCTCGCTAACACCGCCTCCCTACTCTACCACGCCCTGCTCTCCCTCCCCTCGCCCTCCAACGCAACGAATTGGTGTGGGTTCTACGTCCTTGATCCCAAAAATCCAAACCAGTTGATTCTTGGCCCGTTTCACGGGCATGTGGCTTGTCAGATTATTCCTCTAGGCAGAGGGGTCTGTGGTACGGCGGCGAAGACGGGTGTGACGCAGGTGGTGGAGGATGTGGATAATTTCAAGGGTCATATTGCTTGTGATGCAAGGAGTCGGAGCGAGATTGTTGTGCCGGTTTTAAAGGACGGGAAGGTGAGTGTTTTCTAAGATTGATACAGAAGGGAATACGATGCTAATGTGATGTTGCAGGTTGTTGCGATTATCGATATCGATTGTGCGGAGTTGAAAGGGTTTACTGAGGAGGATCGGAAGCCGTTGGAGGAACTGGCGAAGTTGATTGCGGAGTCGTGCGACTTCTAATGGATGTAGATGAAGAGAGCGCATGTAGGGGACGTGGAAGGGAGCCAGGAAAATCGAGAGGACATATAGAGGGCAGGAAAGAACGAGGAAATGGTTGGACTTATAGAGCTTGGATGGGACTTGGGGCCCGGATGATGCACGGTTAGATGGTATATCAGCTCCGCATTTCTCCAGCTATCTTGGATATAGAATATAGAGGATAGGTTACTGAGGACATCCTGGAAACATTTCGCGCTCCCTGGTTATTAAAAGTTAACCTACCTAGACGAGCTTCGCTATAGGATATGATTTGGGGTGGCATAGATAATAAAGATTATATATTTTGTTTTGCTTTCTTGATCTCTCTTCTCTTATATCTTGATGTCGAACTGGAGAAGAAGATACAGAAGAATAAGATGGATGTCCCTTACGGCCTTT
>ML994073.1:0-50526 GCA_010093945.1 Delitschia confertaspora ATCC 74209 | reverse complement strand
ACTCGTCTTCTTCTCAACAGGCGCCCCAGTGATGGACTCGTCACCCATATCCCAATCTCCCGCCAAATCCTCCAACGTCCTCCTCTTCGTCTCCGGAATCAACAGTGTGGTGAATATACCCGCGAACATGAAAGCCGAATAAATCTGCATAACATGATTCAACCATGGATTGGGATGGTTCTTAGTGGCGCCACGGGTCCGGAGGGGAGCAATCGCAGCCTGCGCAATAATGGACCCAATTTTTCCGGAGCCGGCGGAGATGCCATGGGAAGTAGAGCGATATCGTGTCGGGAAACATTCACCGGGCACGATGAAGGTGGTGGTGTTGGGACCCCAGTTGAAGAAGAGCTGGACCAGGACGTAGAGGGCGAGTTTGCCGTGGTCGCTGATTTGCTTGTACGCGAAACCCCAGACGACGAAGAGGATAGTAAGGATAATAAAGCCGATCAATTGCAGCGGCTTCCGACCCACAGTATCAATGGTCCCCACAGCCAACCAGTACCCAGGAATCGCACCGGCGCAGACCAGGATGCAGTTGCCAGCAGCCAAATTATACAGCTGCTTGTAAACAGTCGGTCCCTTGCCATACCCGATTGCGGTCAGTACAGTAGACGAGTTCAAACCGAGACCGTAGAAGGCGACGTCGAGCAGCAGCCAGGACCCCGCGGTGCCGAGCAAGATCTTGCCGTTGTTCCACTTGCCGTAGAAGCGGAAGAAGTCGGACCAGCTGGCCTTGGGGACCTCGAGGGCGACGGAGGTCTGACGGGCGGCTGCTTGTTGGATCTCATCAGGATGCCCCTCGCCGGATTTTCCTGAAATGTATTTCTTGACGTCCTCGTTGGCCTTTTCGACGTCACGGGCGACATCGAAGGTGTAGCGAGGCGTCTCGGGGATGGTGAGGCGGTAGTAGAGGGCGAGGGCAGCTGGAACACAGCCGATACCTGTGGATGTTAGCGCCGAGTAGACCATATATGGGCCGAGGGTCGCTTACCGATCAAGGCGCGCCACATCTTGTCAACAGCCAGACCGCATGTGCCAGTGCAGTGGGCATAGTCCTTGGCAGTGAGAAGACTCTCCTTGAAGCCGGAGGTGAGGATAAGCATGACCAAGGCGCCTCCAAGCTGACCAAAACCCTGCATGGCGAAGACAGCGCCCATCATGGCACCGCGCCATTTGGTGGTAGCGAACTCGGAGGTGATGATGGAAGAAAGGGGGTAGTCACCGCCGATTCCTGGTACCGTTAATTACTGAGAGATCCAAGCCGAATGTGTGCACTCACCAATACCCATCAACACACGCCAGAAGATCATGAGCCCAACGATTGAGGTACTGGGACCGACTCCAGTGAGGGACTGAGCGAGAGTTGCGACGATGATGAGGATCAATTCAAGACCGTACATCTTCTTGCGGCCAACCACATCAGCCAAAGCACCGAATCCGACCTGACCGATGACGGTACCAGCCGAGGTCGCAACCTTGATGGCAGTGTCTTGACTTGTGGAGAGGGCACCATGATTGTCGTTGCGGTAGACGATACCCAACATGATGGTCAACAGCGACACGCAGAAGATGTCATAGGAATCCGTGAAAAAGCCGGTACCGGCGACGATACAAGCTCGCACGTGATACCAGCCGAAAGGCGCCTTGTCGATTTCGGCAAGAGCCAGACGACGACGCTCATTTGGGTCTTCGATGTGGGCGAAGTCATTGTGAAAGTTGTGGAAGGCGTTGTTCCCACCGGAAGTTTTCTGAACCATGATGGCGGTAGGAAAAGCTTCACAAGCTTTGATGACACGAGGTCACGGAAGGGACAAGGAAAGACAACGGAGGTCAAGGGAGGCCAAGGGAGGTCAAGGGAGGCCAAGGGAGGTCGAGGGAGGTCAAGGGAGGACGAGGAAGGACAAGAAAGGACAAAGAAGGACAAGGAAGGACAAGGAAGGACAAGGAATGTCCAGGAACGTCAAGAGACGGACAAGAGTTGTTGTGTGGTGGATGAAGACAAAGGGCTGAAGGTTGGCGATATGCAGTCGTTATATACGGATTTATTGGAGTTGGCCAAGTCGGGGCTGTCCGTCTCGGCGTGGACGATAATTCACATTCACAACATGTCCAATTCTCCCAATCACAGCGTTCGAAGGCAAACCGTGGTGTATATGGGGGGTTGTCCGGGGAGGGAACTGCAGAGTGGGGAGTTGGTGGTCCACCATGGAAGGCGCCACCCAGCAATCTTAGCCTCAGCCCAGCAAGCGCTCAGCATCGCTCTCGCCCATCTTGGCCATGTCGTCCGTGAATTTCTCTTTGCCTTATGGCGTCTGTCGCAGGAGAGATGGGAAGGTACCTGCACAGCGGCCGCAAAGTTGGGGGTTCATCATCACCCTTGTACTAATGGGAACACTCCATTTCGACCAATCACAGCCTCTCAACCAACCACGTTCCTCCACCGCCGCCAAGATGTAACTCTGGACCTCTCCACCACAAGAAACACCACGCCCCTTGGTATCGCCACTTTTCAACACCCATTTACTTCTCCTTGTCGGCTTATCATTGTCTGAGACATCAAATAAGCAAAAAATTTGGCTTTTGAGTTTTCGCCCCTCTCTTATGGTGATCTTAAGCTTTACCAGTACTGTACGGTACCGTTACCAGTAACGCAAAGTGATGCAAAAATGTTTCACAGATTCTGGCCACATAGGGCTCTTCCGATCATGCCGGTGAGAAAAGCGCGTAAAAGGTCGTCCTTGTAACTCTTCAAATGCTTTCTGGGATTCCCAACGACCCGGTATACTGGTGTAATGTTGCATACTCGGGCTGGTCCTGTGGTCTTCCACGTGGTACTGTATTGGTTGTTATAGGTGTAAACCCATTACTCAAATACGTCTCATATTTCTGGTTATATCTCGCAAACATGGTTTCTTCCTTCCCTATCCTTCCGTTTGGTGGCGTCCCTCTCAATATATCCCCGCGTCTCACGGAAATTTCTGAACAAAAGATCCCTCAGGTTCGTACCAAACAGGCCCCAAATCCCTCTCCCTCCCAAAATTCCTCTTCAGAAAAGTCCAGCAAGAATCCCGCGTCTCAGTCAGTGGAATCGCTTCGAGGGGTGACCCGTCCAATGCACCCCCCTCCCGCTCGATGCGCATCGCAACCTGTCCCATGTAAATCCATTCCAGGTTGGGCAGATAAGGCGCATAAATGTCTCTCGCGATCGATGTCATCTTCTGTCGATGGTACTCTTCCCACTCCCTGCGGAATTTTTGTGTCTTAGTCTCTCCTGGAGCTAGGTTGATCTCGGCCGGGTCTAACAAGTACCATTCATGGGGGTGTCTATACTCATAGTACATTTGTTTTGGCTGGTTGTTCTCAACATAAGTATCCCGGCTGAAGGCAAGGCGGCGAAGCTTCAGTAGCTGCTGCACTCGGGAACATATAGCGACGTGATCAATGGCCCATGTATACTCACATCCTCTCTGTTCGCCTGCACTGAGCCACAACTGTTCCAGGTTCCGAAGTGTAGCAATCTGATCGAGCGCGTCGTACGGAATATTCTCTTCCTTCCATATCAAGCTCAGAGACGTCAAGTTGTGAAACGACGAGCAAATCAAAGGGAGCAGTTGTCTGCCCAGGAACTCTGACGGTGCTGGCCAGGAAAGTCTAAACTTGCGGATTTGAGAGTTTGCCTCTAAAAAGGCTTTTAACGGTGGGAAAGCAAATTCTAGGTCTTTCTCCCTGATGTTGCTCCACACCAAAGTCTCAAGGTGTGGCAAGGTCCCGCATTCATGAAAGAACATTGCAGGCTTCAGACCCGCTCCAATATCCATCTCCAAATGACGCAATGGACTGCGTTCACCGGGTTGGATCAAAACAGGAAGCCACGCTGGGTGGTAGGGCGTGTTAAATTCGATCTTAAGGTCTTGCAATCGCGGAAAGAAAGGTGCTCCGTCGACACAATCCTCCAGCAACACAGGCTTCCCTGGGATATGAATGCACTCCCATGCCAAAGACTCCAACTGGGGAGATGCAAGGTGTAGAAGCTTGCTCAATAGTGGCGACAGTGTCATTCCCTTCGCCTCCTCCGGGTTCGACGCCTTCTACATCACGCTCAGGAATAAAGACCTTAACCGCCAGCAACACTCGTTCAGCTTCCGCTCAATGCTGATCTCCTCGTCCACTTGAATCCGGCAGAGCTAAAGGTGTTGAAGATTGAAGGAGGGAAGTGCTTCAAATATTTTCTTGTTGAATACAGTGCGGTCTCTTCACTCCAGGAGAGCCAAGCGAGGCAGCGCGGAATTGTCGGAAAGGAGTGAAAGAATTTTCGGAGTATATAGATCGTAAATAGAGGCACACGCTTCATCAAAGGATTTCTTTATTTTGTCTTCTTCCATTTCGGTAAATTCTTCGGAAAGACTAACACCATGCCTGCGGGTGACCCATTTAGCATCTGTGTTGACGATCAAATGGCGGACGCAGACTCCTATTGCTGGAAATCTGGTTTTGCCATTGTTGGAAGCACGCTCCTGATGCTCCTGGGTGAGGACATTGAGGATACCTTCCGCCCTTTCGCTGTAGTCCAGTTTAACACTTGCAAATTGCCGTGAGCGAGCCCATTGACGACAGTCTCGATTGACTAAGGCGAAGTTGGCCAAATCAGATATATCTATGAGCTGTACGATTTGGTATGTCACAATAATGGGCAAGCGAGTGAATACAGATTCGGACGTGCATCGATGGCCTTCGCTGATATAGTCCAGTGCAAGTGGGATAGGAGCGGGGCCGAAGTCCTTGCCGAATGTATCCTTGTTATTGGCGAGGGTAAATACATCCTCTACTAAGGCATAATGACGAGTAGATAGAGCCACTGGAGGCATACTGGTAAAGGGAATGACAAAAAAATCTAGGAGGTGATAGAGCAGGGCGAGAGAAAGTATATATACTAGAATATTGTAAGCGCTTACCTAAACAGGCAACTATGCAGTTGGTGTCATGTGATCGGGTGTCACCCCAACCAAGCTCCAGGGTTACGAAAAAAAAAACCGGAAGCAGGCTATTCATTCACAACTAAAGATGGCAACGTTAAACCATAGTACATCGCCGTAGGTATAAATAATAGCGATGTGAGCAGCTATTAGGCACGTATGACTTTTTATATCGTAAAGATAATATAAGTTACTGATAATCAAATGATCGATAAAAAGATGATTGTATTCTTTTTGAGAGAGTGAATCTATCTAGTTTGTGTGCAGTGCCAAGACATGTGTTGGCAGCCTCTGCATACAAAGCACGTGACATACTGAGAGCACTCTGGATACTAGAGTAGAGCTAGAAGGTTACCGCCGACAGTTACCTTGCCCATAAGTTAGGGGGTTCCGAATTCCTATAAGCGCTTGTTTAATTCCTGAGTTTACTACAATGGAGAGGCAGGCATCCATCACGAAAGAAGTAGCGCTCGATTTGTCCTCAGTGCTTCCGATGAACAAGGATTACATGAAGGGGGTTAAATTCAAAGAGTCCTGAACACTATTCAAGGGAGAGGAGAGGGAAAGCCGTGCAAGTAAACTTCGCGTGCGACGTATTGGCGTTAGGCATACCGGTATCAGTTGCAGAGAATGATGGAAGGGTTACCGTAAAAGCCCTACAAAAGTAAACAGCCTTTTACAATTCGATTTTATATAAAAGAATGGTAGGGCATGACCCTATGAATTATCCCACGGTATGGTGGCAAGTCGCCCATTAGCTTGAAGACTCTTCTGCGGTCCCGAAGAGTGAGGCAGAATCTAGCGACAGATTTAAATCATTTTCTGCCAGTCTCGCGGAGCTCTCTTGCAGTGATTTCCGACTGCCAACGTGGCGAAATGTAGAGGTATATATGTAGCTGATGGACGAATGCCGTTTAGAGTATCTCGGATTGGCCCAGACAGGGCCTTTTCGGGTCCTGTTCCACGATTTTCAACGATTCACGATCCGGTGTGTCTCTTCATGAACTCGTGAGGGGGTCTCCAAATTGTACTGTAGACTTCAGCTTTTGAACCCAGTACATTGGGGAAAATTAGAGATTTTTGTGTTGCTGGGACTGTGATTTTGCGAAAAAGTTGAACAGTTAAGAAGAATGAGGTGGAGTTGGAACAGCCGAGGCCTACACATGATGGTTGTGTAAGTTTAGCAAAGACGCAGTTTTTGGAATCAGAAGTATTTATAGCCATTTTTTGTGCGAGAAAAGTGAGCAGCAAACGTTACCAACTGTAGATAACGCAATGCAAGTTGCCTTTTAATAAGAAGGAACAGGATGCCCATTTCAGAAATGAGGCTGAAATGAGAAACACTCGGTTTGATGATACCGCATTTATGATGATTCGAGGTTCTGAAGCAGATGGTAGACGTTGCAGATAAAAATGAAGATGGAGAAAATCAAATTGGATGAAGACCGTTTCATGGCAGCTGCCTTACTAGACTAGGTTATATAACCGGACTACAATGGTCACCTGTACCTCGACTTCAGATTCAGATATTTATATGTATGTGCGCTAGGATATGTTAATAGTTTACCATAAGAAGAGAGATTATGAGAGGATTTGATAATTAAGATACGAACAATCTGTAAACAAGAGATAACCTATTTCTTATTTAATTAAACAGCAACTTCCCATCCCTTCTTTGAAGCTTTAAACAGCCCCATTTTATTCTCTCTCAGTCTACTATCACATAGCGGGTACCCCCTCAACCGGCCTTCCTCCAGTCCAACCACCAGTAGGATTACCTCCGTCGCATTTCTGCCACTGCATAAAGTACTTCTGCTCAAACTTCGCATCAACCGTATCTACAGTCAATAGATTAAGCCCCGTGGACGCCAAAGGCACAATGCGAACCTCAGACTTGATATTCAGCATGCCCTGTTTTCCGCAGGGGGACCAGACAGTTGTGCCGAGCGGGACTTCGTCATGTTTGAGGTAATTTCCGTCGATGGGACCAGTGAAGTTGGTTGGGAGGGTCGTCTGAGGAAGGTGTTAGGGAATTCATGGGATAATAATAAGGAATATAAGAATCATCATGAGGACGGAGAAGTTGAGACATACCTGAGTCTGCTCCCCAGAAAAATAATAAGTACTCTGTGCCACCCCTTGTACGCCCTTCTCCAAACTCGCATACCCTCTCCAATCCGCTCCAAAAATCGAATACTGGAATCCTGACGGATACTTCAACTTCAGCTGCAACTGACAGAACTTGCGACGCTCCGTCGCTGGGATATTGGGGCCAGATTGTACAGTGTACTGGTCAAAAGAGAGCGTGATGGTTGTCCTGTCATCGGAGAGCAGGCCTTGGACGGTTTTGTCGGGGCAGCCCGTTCCACCGTAGGTTACGGCTTCGATTTCAACTTCGTGGCCAGATGGAACTGCCTGCGGAGTAGGAGCGGCCATTGCTAGAGCGCTGAAAGCGAGAAGGGAGATAAAGGTCTTCATGGTAATGGTTGGCTTGACGGGGGTGAGTTTGAGAGTAAAATTGAGTGGTTGATATATGGCTATGAAGAGAAGTGGGAGTTGCTGTCGATGATATTGATAGGGTGGGTAATTGACTCCCTTTTATACTTCAATTGGAGACCTCTCACGTAGATATGATCAGGTTAAGGCGCCAGTTATAGCAACACTCTAGTGCCGTGATCGCTCATGTTTACAGCCGATGCATCGTGAAGCTCCAAGCTTAATGAACATTCATTGAACCCTAGTTTGCATATATGAAGCGTAGAATGGGTTGAGGGAACCAAAGTTATGATGAAAGTCGGGTTCAAGTCTAAGGACCCAATTCTTTCAGTACAACATTATAATGATGTTCACATTTCCCTATTAGGGAAAGTCGAGAGTCCAGACCTGGCATTCAGGCCTCATGTAAAACCATAATTCCTGTCGTGCAATTGTTGATTCATTTCAATTCAGTCTGATTCACTCGGCATCAGCGAGGATACACCGGCTACCAGACCTTTCGCAAAGGCGGAAAGCCATGAACAAGTTCTGCTGTGCCGCATCCCAAGAATTGACACTATTCATAGACGTCAGCAATCCGGGGAAGCCGAATAATCTCATAATGTATGGAACCTTCTATAATCAACTGTTTATCCTTTAGAATGAAAAAGCACTTCCATGTCTGGTAGCGAATGGGCTAGATCCACCGTTCAGTTCGTGCTCATGTTCTGGAGCAATATGCGAGTAATTGATATCAAGTAACATGTTCATCAGAAGCCTAAACCTAATTTGCAGAGCGGGGCGTCAGCCTTATATCGCGGATCTCGGCCGGCTATCTGTAAGGTGTAGTTAATTTGCTGGCGGTGAGATAGATATTAGGGTAGTGATATGAGAATCCTTGCAATTTGGGGCTCAATGCTGATCCGGAGTATTTCGGACCCGGTGGGCTGGTCTAGGTTCAACAAATTGGAAAACACATTGACCAGCGAGGTACTTGTATGGAGACAAATATGCGCGTTGGCTAATGTCAATTGGGCCACGGTCTCAATATGAATGCAGACTGAACATGTCTCGACTAGCCCAGGCCATAATAGATGTTGCAGGATGACATAGTATGAGACACTTAATTTAGCAATGCTATGGTGTTAGAACGTTGCATCCGCTCATATAGAGATTATCAAGAGTGTTTAAATTCGTCAGCTTCAAATATTGAAATGTGGACTGTAACCGAAGGATTGAACAATAATCACTTACACACTATATTACCGGTACAAGTGTCACTGGAACAGCAGAAGGTAATAAGGCAGAGCAGGAAATTGTTATATTGATTGAAGAGCAGAATGCTGTAACTATTCTTCTCCTGTGTATGTGCGGACACTCGTGCCGCTAACTAATGGTCACGTGCCATCCTGTACTCGCACTGAACCCGATATTCTCCAATACGAAGGGTGATGTCGCGTGATGGCTTGCGTTCGGGAAGGCATGTGGCGGCTAAAGCTAACGAGCCTGTCTGTACGTTGTCGCTTAGACATAATGTTGCTTGAAGGAACTGTGATATGCTGCCGCGTTGTGATGAGACGCGATTAGAAAAAAGTAGTTGCGGGAGCTATACTGTAGCTAATTATTCGACCGATAAGAGGGGCAGTATATACCTCTCTTCACGGTTTCAAGCGCATATTCGATTTGGAAAACGTGACCATCAGGACTGAAGAATAATTGCGGGCTTCAAGTAGCGCTGACACCTGAGTAAATGAGAGAGCAGCCACGACTTGCGATAGCGATATCGACGTAGGAACGAAGGTGAGCGACGAAAGAGAATTCACCAGAAATGTGAAACTGTCCAGAAAGAAAACTAGGTTGCAAGCAAGAAGATGTTGTGTCCGCTCATTGTTCCTCAAACGTTGTGCATTAGCACTGAAGCCCGCCGCTTTTCTATGAAGGGACCTCTCGATGTTGGATGTCGAACCTTGACTGGCCGGATCAGTGTCTGGGACTGAAATTTTACGGCTTGACCATGTACCGTGTCGCCCGAGTACGTAACTTTCGTTTCTTACCAGCGGCGGCTACCTGCTCTTCAAGCGCATTTTTGCTTCTTTGGTGAGGAGCCTCCGCTGTCGCGTGCGTCAGGTGCACAGTATTTCCCCCCTTGGATAGAAACTTTCGGGTTTGGGTGGACGGGGCCTGTTCCAACGGCTACCAAGGAATATCACTTTCTTGCTGGCTTAGAGCCATACTTCCGCGTGAAGCGGCCGATAGCTCATAGGCTGTTGGTATGTTCGCTGATGGTTTATACATTGTTTGCAAGAAGCTGGGAGAGAGCTGTTCTAACATTATGCAGGGCTGCGGGATAGGGCACTCGCAGGAATGGGCTCACTAGATGATTAACTAAGCGTTCCTTGTATTCATCGTCGTTTTACACCTTCCTCTTTCGGTGCGATTCTTAGCTGTTGCTCCCCTTCCGTGTCACTGTAAATATCGTTTCTCAGTAGACTCATAACATCGCCTATCTTTTGAAGATACAGTATCATTCTTCCAGTCTTTGAAGTTTGTCCATCTTCACGCAAAAAAATTCAACCAGCCGTCCTGGATTTTCGGTCATGTGTTCGTGTTCCGCAAGGGTCATCGCATTCAGGATTTCCGCCTTGGCTTTCTCTAACCATTCACTATAATGGTAACGTTTCCGGAAATCATAGACCAGTATACTGCCAGCAGTCATACCCACACTCTTCCCAATCTTCCTCAAGTTCCCGAACCACACCGCTTGGTTCCAAAGGACGCAAACTTATGGCCCGTCTCTTGCACGGTCGTTGTAGTTGTCGATTTAATCTCCTCACCGATATTGAACATCTTATCATACTGCTACGACCCCCTCAAGTAGCCCCATTCTGTATTATACAATGCCAAACGCTTTGGGATTAAGGATCGAAGTTGATAATGCGAGCATCTTGCTTTTTCATGCAGTGCGTCTACAGCTTTGGTGACTTGGGGAGCGATAATAGGTCGTGCCGTGGCAACATCAAAGAGGATTTGACGGACGCGTTTCCTCATCAACATAGTTTAGTGCGTTAAGAGAGCATCGGTGTTTGGAATGGTTTGCGGGGAGGCTGAGAAGCGCGATCGTGGGTGGAGGAACCGCCTGTCGTGTCTGTCCGCTGTCATTCTGTTATGGTATATAACTGAGGGTAAAGAGCGAGGAGACTTCGTCGATAGCGGGGTTTGAGCTTGGATGCGTGAAGATGGAAGACGGGTTTCGGGAAACATAAACTAGAAGCTCTGACCACAGACGTGTGGGGCTAGCTGGGGCTAGTGCAAACGAGTCACGTGCACAGTACACGAGAGACCCATCTATATTCCGCCTTTTTCACTTCTTTCACGCTCTGATATGTTCTTGGTTACTTTTGCTTTAAATTCAACTACAATTCTGGCTGAAGAATTAGGATGAGCTTTCGAGCCCCCTTCCCCAGCTCCAGCTTCGTAATTGCCATCCTAAACTGGTACCCAGAACAGCTTGTTTCCGCACTTACGACTATCGTATTCGAAAGCTGTCATTATATCGCAAAGACATGTGAAGACCTCAAGGGGATTCATCTTCTCATCTTCTTCTCAAGACCTCCATGTTATTGCTACATTTCCGCAGTCTCTCTAAGTCTTCATCAGTCATTCTGTAAGCCTAAAGTGAGGGAGAGGTGATATGGGTCGGAAATGTATGTATTGTGTGTATGATTGTGTATTGTGTTCTGTGTGTCTGAGCAGAGATTGTGAGGGGCATTATATACATGAGCAGGGAGCCAAGACTCATGTGACTTTCCAGTCTTACACGTTCCTCCCAAGACTTCCTTCATAGCATTCATCAACTTCCTGCCATCCGTATCTCCACATGATAATTTGGTGATGTCACAGAGACTGTTTCTTATTCGTCCACATCAGCCTTCCTATCTGCGTTAAGATATATCTGTAAGCCTGAAGTGAGAGGGAGATGATATGAATTGAAAGGTGTATTGTGATGTATTATGTGTTGTGTTGTGTATGTCTGAGCAGAGGTTGTGAGGGTATTATATACATGAGCAAGGAGCCAAGAGTCATGTGGCATTCACGCGAACAGTATCCATTGCTGACCGCTTCATCGAGGAAGAATCGCACAATTTCGAGTCATCCCTCTCAATCCGTCCAACTGTCCAGCCAATTCCACAATCCCCGCCAATTATATTCTAGACGAGCAAGTCTGGTAATATTTCGTAGCTTATTGTGGAGGTCTGAAACTGGGTTGCGCCTTCAAATCCGATAGGTAATGGGAGAAATTCCCTCCACGTACGGCTTCTTTCGTGCAATTGTCCCTTTCTTGCTTAAGCAGGTTATTATATTGAGGTATCCTTTTGCGGCCTTGGCGGCTAGCATTTGGGGGCCATCTTCACCGAACTTCTACAGCTCGTTCCAAAACCGCGAAGTTCGCGTAGGGTCCAACGGAGGGACGAGCGAGGTAATGGACCTAGCGGTCGTTTTGAAGTGCATATTCCGTCACGGTGTGCGGAAGGGGCCTCTGAATATTCCTACCGGCTGGCTCTGTTGCATCTCCCGAAACTCCTCCTTCTTATCGCCGAATTACTGCTCACCATTTCTACTTCGACGCAAGGACTTGCGTTCCTCATGGCTCAACGGCCTCAATATACCCGTCATCACGGTTTCGAGCTTGCTGTGCCCATATCCAAAAGATGACTTGACCTCATTGGTTAGCGGCACATCATATTTCTTCTATCCTGCAAATGAGCTTCTCTCTTTCTGCCAGTGTTGCGGGCGAAGTCTACACACACTTGTAGCTCATGTATAGTCACGTGCTATAGGCACGTGAGCTTTTTCAGAGAGATTGGTTTGTAGATTAGTTAGCAGATTAGTCAGTCGCATAGAGCGAGACGTCCCCTTAACGAGAGAGCTCCGCACCAGCTTTAGAAGGAATCAACACTTATATCCTATTTTGGGACTACCCTATTGGAGTGGCAATCTCGCCATGCTGAATCGTCTGGTAGATCAGCTAGACTATCCAAGTAACATATGTACGTGTTGCATATACTTCTATACGTTTCTATATGCTTCCGCTCCTTCCCCAAACAGATCATGTAATCACATGATCTCATGTATATATTCATCGCTCTTTTCATCATAGATAGAATCAATCCATTCGTTCCAAGGACAATATTCGTGAGCACTTCCGCATGCTAAATACAACCTCCATCATACCCCTGATAGCCAAGGTATCCATCCGATTCTTCCTCATGCCAAAGTGCGGGTTCTGTTCCCGAACCTTGCACCATGATCTTTTCTATTGCTTCTTATATGTCATCAAACATAAACGCCGCTAATCACGCGAGACGATTCATACTAGGGCATTCGGAGGCTGAGTGGGTGAGTAATGATTTGGGTAGCCGTTCTGGACGTTCTGTTTGAATTTTTGAAATCTATACAGCTGGTTGGTGTCGCTTTGGCATTTTGCAAAATGCTGTTCGTCGAGCTGAAAATTAACGTGCCGGGACATAAACGAGAGACGCGTCGAGAAAGTTAACCATGACGTGTAGAGACTAGACTAATGTGCAGCTTCTATAACGAGCCTTCACCCGTCTGTCTTCGCTCCGTAATTTCACACGTTATTTGTTCTCGTATCCCCTACATACGTTATGTCTCTGACAATCAAATGATCCATAGAAAGATCATGTATTCTTTCTGAAAGAGTGAATCTATCACGTCTATGTGCAGTGCCAAGACATGCGTTGGCAGGCCTCTGTATACAAAGCACATGACATGCCGAGATCACTCTGGGTACTGGAGTAGAGCTAGAAGGCTACCTCCGACCGTTTCCTTTGGTGATTGTTGCACTAGTACGTCTCCGGTCCTGAATAAATTTCACTGCGTGAGGCGATGGACGAGCGTCATCACAATCCTCTGTTACCAATTGTTATCAACAGTAGCTGTCACACTCGATTCTTCTAAGCTCCCGCTTGGTTGTGTTTTTTGTCTTCTATTGTCACAGTACTAGAACTATCCTCGACGCGACATGGGAGCGGGACTTCCTATTATCCGACATGGTTCGAGCGCCAGAGGACATTAGTAATCTTCATAGTCTCAGAGCCGCTTCTTCTCTGTAGAGTAGAACATAGGCAATCACGCCAACTTATTTCTATGCTGTGATACCTGTCTCGCTTTGATCAATCGGTACCTTCTCTTTACTCACAGTTATCTCTGCTGTTTTACAAGTGTTCGGTACGAATTACGTGATTTACATCTCGCGACGGTTGAGCGTTCTTTTACTTTTTTTTCCTCTGACGACCTCTATTGTTGAAAGCATCCTGCCTCAGCATCAAATACCCTATTGTTTCTGCGCCATGAACGAATATATCATTCTTTGGACTGAAACAGCAATATTTTGACTTTCCAAGTTTCCGCACGCTGAATTCCATCTTCTCTTTGACAGACTTTGTCCTGCTTGCTATCTCCATCACCTTCTCCCGTCATATTTCAGAACGAACGAGTGACCTCCATTTTGCGGTCAGGAGAAACCCTTGTTGTGCTATCCATATTTGGCATAATACGATCTTATAGTAAACTTACCATGTAGACAAATGCGGGGTAAGCTCAGGGGTTTGCGCTGGACACTTTGTGGATTATGCTGAACGCTAATTATCTTGGCGGTTCAGTCGATTTCTTAATTTCCGGCCTTGAAGTCAATCTTCTACTCCAGAGCACCTTTCTCTACTTCAACACAGACGAATGGTTGCACCGCATCCTAAGCCGACGTATCCCGAGCGATCGTTGTTAACGGATATTCGTATTTGCCTTCGGCGCCTCGTTGTCAACTCCTTGTCAAGATGCAGAAGCAAGTGATGCTACTGGGGTTGGGATCATCAGTTTATCAAACTGAGTTTATCTTCAAGCCCCAGATTTTATGACAATCAGGAGAGATATTCACCGATATTCACCAAAAAGTTGTTCCGGATTCATGGATCAGGACTTGAATTCGCCCACTCCCCTAAGTTCTCTTTCGGTCAAATTCACATTCTCACGGCTCTAGCTTGCTCTGGATCAGTTTCCCCTGAAGGTGGACATGCTCACGTGGGCTTGCTAAAACAGATCGCCGCACTACCCAAGTCATGGCCACTGGCTTCGGCTCAGCAGATCTGTGATGCTCCCATATTCAAGACGCACATGTGCAACCACACTCTGCAAATCCAATACTTCGACGTCCCGCCTTCAGAGAGTCTCGCCTTCAGAGAGTCTCGCCTCTCAGACAGCAGGCATGCAAATATGCCGTCTATAGGGGTAAAGGCTGAGAAGAGTAGGTGGTACATGACAGTCTGACTGCGTCTAATTAACCTTTTCCCACTAGTTCGGGAAACCCAATAGCTCTCAGAACTTAAATGCTGTTGATCCTCAAGGGGTGGCTGAAAATGATCCACATCTCAACTGGGCGACAGGCGACACAAACCTTACCAAATCAATATCCACCTCTCCATCTGACTGCAGGTCTTTGCATGTCCGGCCAATGGTACCTGATCCTGTTATTAGGTTCACACCGTACAGGTCCCACCACCACCTTCCCTTTTTCAGAAAATCATCTTGCGCAGGAATCAAATGCGCTATGCAGGGTCACCTTTTCGGTCACGCACGTCCGTCCGAGGGGATCTGACCTTAACGCTTGTCTAATGTCGGTCCATGGGGACTCACATCTTTTATGTTCAAGCTCCCATAGTATAAAGTATTGCATTCCCCCAAGGCACAGCCGTCAGTAGCGCACGCTCTTGTTTTGAAGTCCCAGAAGCAATAAGGCTTCAGCCTCGTCCATATCGGCAATATCCCCGTTTCTCAACGCGTTCTGGCCCGCGTTCTGGCCCGAGTTCTGGCCAGTCTTGCTGTCAGCCTCGTCCACAATGTTCCTCAACACCAAAAGGGTTGGGTTGGTGGTGGTTTCCCTACTTTCCGTTCTTCCTAGCTCTTTCCAACATCCATTGTAAGTCTTGCATGCTTATTCCCTAAGGCAGCATTTTAACCTGCAACCCAGGAATGGAAGAGCAAGCAATGCTACCTCTGTGGATAGCTATGACTACGTCGTGGTCGGCTCTGGCCCTGGAGGTGGTCCTCTCAGCGCGCGCCTCGCCATAGCAGGTTTCAAAGTCCTCCTGATTGATGCTGGCGATGATCAGGGCGCAACAATTGAATATCAAGTTCCTGTTCTTCATGTCCAGGCCAGCGAATACGGACCCATGTCATGGAGTTACTATGTCAACCATTATTCAGACCCTGAAAAGCAGAAGAAAGATTCCAAGATGACGTGGGAAACCCCATCCGGTGAACTTTTCGTTGGACCAAGTGCTGTAACGGGAACTGGAGCAGTACCTGCTGGGTCAAAGCCTAAGGGTATATTGTATCCAAGAGCTGGAACGCTAGGCGGATGCAGTGCTCACAATGCGCTCATTACGGTATATCCCCACAAAAGCGATTGGAACGGCATTGCTGCCATGTCCGGAGATAGCTCCTGGGGTGCAGACAATATGCGAAAATATTTCCAAAAACTTGAAAGAAGCCAGTATCTACCAAACGGTGTTGTTGGTCATGGGTTCAACGGATGGTTACGAACGATGGTATCGGACCTTACTCTCGTGGTTCAGGATTTCAAACTCTTGTCCATGGTCCTAGCCACGGCAACGGCTATGGGTCAAAACCTTATCGGCAAAATAATCACCACGGTTACTGGCCTTGCGGAAGTCTTGATTCGCGACCTGAACGCGGATACTCCGGAACGCGACTCCAAAGAAGGTCTCTACCTGGTGCCGCTGGCCATGGACAACTATCACCGCGTCGGTCCCCGCGAGTTCATTCTGGATACCGCAAACGCTAAGAACCCAGATGGTAGCAGGAAATACCACCTTGACGTAATGCTGAACACCCTTGTAACCAACGTCAAGTTCGACACCTCCGGCTCGAAACCAAAGGCTACCGGTGTGGAGTTCATGCAGGGTCAAAGCTTATATCGGGCTCACGCAAACTCGCAAGGTGCGCCATCTGGATTCGGTAGCGTGGATGCGACGCGCGAAGTCATCATTGCGGCTGGGGCATTCAACACTCCTCAGCTTCTCAAACTAAGTGGTATTGGACCAGCCGACGAACTTAAGAAGAACAACATTGCGGTTCTGGTCGATCTTCCAGGCGTAGGTACCAACCTCCAGGACCGGTATGAGACTAGTTTCAGTGGTATTACTCAATCCGAATTTGCTTTAACCAAAGACTGCACCTTCAACTATGGGACAGATCCTTGTCTCAAGCAATGGCAAAACAACGCCATCCTTAAAGGCCCATACGGTACCAACGGGCTCGCATTTGCTGCTGTCAAGAAGTCTAGCGTGTCGGAAGGCGATTCAGACCTCTTCATTGCCGGTGCTCCCGTCTACTTCACTGGCTACTATCCCGGATACTCCAACTTCACTGAGTCGCACTCTGCTTCGAAACGCCACTGGGCTTGGGTCGTATTGAAGGCGCACTCGAGAAACAACGCGGGAACTGTCGAGCTTCGTTCGAATGATCCGCGAGACACTCCCGTCATCAACTTTAACAGCTTTGCGAAGGGTGGCGAGCAGGATATCCAGGCGTTATATGAAGGCATGCAGTTCAGCCGTCAAACTTTCAAAGACCTCATCCCTCTGGACGGATCCTTCAAAGAGGTTTGGCCGGGAGCGGAGACCAAGTCCGAAGCAGCCATGAAGGAGTTCATCCAGAATGAGGCTTGGGGCCATCACGCTTGCTGCACAGCCGCTATTGGGTCCGATGGGGATAAGATGAGTGTTCTGGATAGCAGCTTCCGGGTGAGAGGTGTTGAAGGTTTGCGCGTAGTGGACGCGTCGGTTTTCCCAAAGATTCCAGGATTCTATATTGCCGCACCAATATATATGATCAGCGAGAAGGCTGCCGATGTGATCATTGCTGATGCGAAGAAATAGGGGTTAACGATGTAATGTTTAATATATTGAAGAAATCATTTTTAAACACTCGCAGCTTTTTCACAGTTTCGAGAATTGGGAGAACGCCACAGGGTCGTATTGTGCCTCCAGAGTACAAGGACGCCGCCTATAGTCTATGGGTGTGGCCGTACCGCCATGTTTCTTCTGCAGGCTCTGACGAAACCAGATGAGAGGCGCGCCTCTTTATTAACCGTTGAATAACCGGTCCCCACTTCTGTGAAACTGGGATACCGTTTCGCTCCAATTTCAGATCGTCGATGGATCTCTTCAACTCCGTAAACACCAGCCTGACTCTTTGGGTCATTTCTGCACTGTCGATATATTCTAGTGCAGGTGAATATCGAAAAATCCAACATGGGCCTAAGAGACAGGACCAAGCCAATATCATGCACGGAGTGTCAACGTCGGAAGCAAAAGGTGTGTAGTCTGCTTGAAATCTCAATACTCACCTCTAATTCCCCTTAGTGTAGCAAAGAATGGCCTTGTAATCACTGTCAGGCGAGGAAACTTCCTCACTTGTGTCAATTTGGACAAGCGAAATCTACTTCAACTGAATGTGCTTCGGATAGGTCGCGGTATGAAGGAAGCTCACTTACACCCTACTCAAAATTATTATTACCTAGGGGACTAACAGCAGGCCTAGTGACACAAAGATCCGAAAAAGAAGCAACTATGGTTCTCGTCTCAGTTGTCCAGCAACTCTAACATTCCATGGAAGTCAAGAAGAGGATTCCACAAAAGGACTGAAGGCTCTGGGGTATATGCCTGGTCATCTTCATTTCCATCTTGGGAATGGAGATAGTGAGGTAAGTCCGCTCACCCTCAACTTAATAATTTATACTAACTTTATCCTCAGGATTCGTCCAAATTCACCGATTTATTGCAGACATCAAAGTCTAAAGAAGTGGAAAAAGTCATCCCCATCGTTCCTTCACGGTTTTTGACAGGTATGACCTAATCTAACCTCTGGTCACGTGCTCTTACCTCGAGTAGATCTGTTGGTCAACCACTTTCTCTACAATGTCAACAACCACTACAACACTATCTATCCACCCACTTTCGTTGAGTCGTACACAAAATGGTGGACTGATCGTGGCCGCAGCCGACCGCTAGATCCAGACTTCACGTGTCTACTCCTCCGCGTCTGCGCTTATTCGGCACAGTATCTCACTCCACCGCTCAAAAATACGCTTGAGTACGAGTTGACTACAAGTGCCCAGAATTTGACCGAGAGGTTTAACCATGCAGCGGAACAGCTGAGTGCCACTTTCACCCCCGAGACTACCAGCTTGATACGGGTCCAGGACCTCTTTATGAAGGGGATTTGGTTGAACTCTGAGAGTTTGCTCGTTCAATCTTGGCACAATCTCGGGGTGGTTATTCGTGAGGCGCAGGAACTTGGTATCAACCCGTTCTTCTTCCTGTTATGATAAATATTGACAGTTTTTTGTTAAGGTTTTCATACCGACACCGGTATTGAAGGTTTGACTGAATTCGAAATCGAAATAAGGAGACGGCTCTGGAGTCTCCTATATATTTGGGACTGGTGAGCGCTCCTTACCACTTAATAGGAATTTTGCTTAGTGGACGCAGGCAAATGTCTGCCTGGCTAGGCCGCCCCCGTCTTATCAATGGTTTAAGCTCCTCATTCACTTTCCCGAGCCTACGTCTGGACGAGTCAAAAGACGAACCAAAATTACTATCCCCTTTTGCACACATTGTCCTTCAATCCCAACTCGCTCGCACAATTTCAAAACGCGTTGAAGAACTGGAAGATAACGACGCTTCAGCCATGGTATCCGGAATTGACGCCGCAATCCATGACTTCATCGACAACCTGCCCGCGATATTCCGCCTTATCAACCCAGACACATCTCTAGACAAGGAATACTCTTACTTCGTCTGCCAGCGCTGCCAACTGCATGTCGTAATCTACTTAACCTTAATCGACCCGTTAAAACCCTACCTTGCCAAAGAAAACACCCAATGCCTCTCCCCTCAAGAACAAGCATTCCACACTAAAGGCATTGGTTACTGTCTAGATCTCCTACAGGCCGCAAAGGGGCTCTTTGACGTTGAATACCCAAGTAACGCGAAATTTCACCTCGTCATTTTCTCGGTGTTTGATACCGCGACGTTTCTTTGTTCGGCACTGATTCATGATAAATATGGTAGTATTACGCGGAGGGATGAGGTGTTGGATGCGTTGGATTGTTCGCTGGAGATGCTACTGCAGTTGAGCCCGCTGTCCAAAATGGCTTTCTCATCTTACAAATTTCTACTCAACCTCATCCGAACAGCTCCGGCGTTCTTAAGGAGGAATACATCGGGATATGAGGCAAGTGGGTCAAGGAAGATGCTCAGGGCTGAGCATCCTTTGGACACTCCGGAGTCTCATGCGGACGCGCCTACTCATACTAGCAACAACCCCCTCGGAGATGCCCTCCCCCTCAACAACCTGGCGACCGCGGTTTCCTGGTCTCCATCACCAGATATCATAGGCTATCCACCCAGCAATCTCCTTGTCCTGGATCAAGGGCCAGATATGTTCAGCCTCGACATCACACCGTTCGACTGGAACGAGTTTTTCCCAGTGAACGCCGAGGTGGTTGATGGCACTGCTGTACCTGAAATCAACATTGCCGGCGTGGAGCAGATTTGGGGTTGAAATACCCAAAACTTAGACGCGCAGGCGTTTTTGGGTCAGGATCAGGGTTCTAGTTGTTCTTCGATATGAAGAGGGATCTTGAAGTGTTCTTATTAGAGAAACGAGCAATGTTTATCGCTTTAGGACTGATGGGTCTGATATGGGTTTGGAGTTTGGATACATTTTTATGGAAGGAAGTGAGCAATATTTCGGTGATCCGGTTTCCTAGGGACTTATATATATGAGACTTGCCTATACAGGAGAGAAACGCACATTGGCTAAACCTAAATAGAAATACTAAATATTTGTTATCACCATAGTCATTGCTTGGGCGGATTAAGAAGCTCACTGTTGAATTATTAAGCCTTAATGATTGATATGGGCTCAGGGGGTTAGAACTAATTAAACTTAGAATATATGATGAAGTTCGTTAAGAAAATTTCATTTAACAAATACTTCCCGCTCCGTTAGACCCATCCCTAAACAACCATTTCTGAGCTGATTCACCTTCAATATCTCTCGACAGTATCCATCTCCAACAATAACTCTAAAACCAAATATTACCGTCCACCCAACAAACCCCATTAAGCCAGCCTAACAGTCCTCCACGGATCCTTTGCCTAAGAATAGACACCCACATAAAACAACTCTACAACAACCAAAGCCCCATGATCTTCCCATCTGTAAAATTCCCATTTACATAGATCTTCCCCCAGCAGTTCGATTCTCCTGATATTGTTATGGGAATAGCAGTCTCACTGTGCGAGAATCTTTAGTAGGTTTGCCAAGTTATGTGACGACAACATTACATACACTTCTATATATTTCCACTCCTTTTCTTCTCAAGTACAACCCTGTAACCGTATGATCTCATGTATATATTTGTCACTCCTTTGACTGCGGATATGTCAATCAATCCACTCATTTCAAGACAATATTTATGAGCACTTGCGTTCTGTCAAATACAACCTCCATGAGCTGCTTAGGTTAGGAAATCCATCTGGTTCTTAAATTTCTCTGAATCCAGTACCCACCTCTTCACATTGCTTTGGGAGGACGGTGGCTTGGGCGTGGGTGTAAATTCGGTTATTTTCATTGGTTCGGTCTGGTTTAGATTTGGGAGAAACCCGGAGCGATAGTTTAGAAAACGGATTTCAGTATAGCACTAAGGCATTAATTTCCCGATAAATTTGGGAAGAGCCTCAGAAGGGGGCGTCGTTCACGCCGGATTAAACAACCCGCCACTGAAATCGATCAGCTCCGATCCCGCGCACAAAAAGCAATGGAAAATATGAGGTTGTAAAAAGAGCTAGCTCTAGGTTAAGGCAAGTCAGAACAATCCAAGCTAACGCAGGCGTAGCCATCGACATGGCAGTTATGGCGGCGCAGGAAGAGATGTGGCAGCAGGGAGCCAATAAAGCTGGCCGGAATGCAGCCACCTGGCCAGGGAGATGGGAAATCCAACCGCTTCACCTCTATGACGGTCTTCCTAAATATGAAGCAACTGCAGTCTTCCTACTTCGTACTGAAGTCCTCGGGTTAAATGACTAGTTGGCGAGGATTGGAGTTCCGGGAATCACCCCAGGCTGACCATATGGGACTGGACGGCAAACACTCCAACACATCCTTGGCAATCTGCCCCAACTATATCCAATCCCGTGCGAATCTACTTTCAAAGATAAGCACTAGAGAGCTTCAGCAGATTTTGAAAAAGAAGAGAATGGTAAAAGTAGTTGCGCAATGGCTCCTAGAAACAAACATACTTGAACACTTCCAAGTTGCAAGGGCTATTGCAAAAGAGGATACAGGGGACTATGTCCCCTTCTAACTAACCCAGGCCGTGTCATAATAACATCTCTGTTACCTAAGCGGCAGTACGGGCAGATAGGGACAACAACTATTAGCTGGTGAAACAACTCATCATAGCTATATTAGAATGATTTAGGGTGAGGAAAAGACAAATATTTTGGGCTCTAAAGAAGTATTCTCTAGAGTCGGGCTTACATTGATATTACGTGTTCTTAGATTCTATTGGGAACCAGGTAGCATGTTAAATTAAATTATTATTAATTTCCCGATATTTTGAAAGAGAATTTCATAAAGTTATAAAACGGACCAGACAAGGTATATTGCCATATTTTATTTGCCACCCGCGAGCCTTTATCACTATTGCTGCCCGGCGCGCCATTACATCGGGCTCTGATTAGCTGTGGCCAGCTGTCTTCAGTAGCCTTAAGAATGTAATCTATCTTGTTCAAACCGGCCGTTTGGTCAAGATGAGAGTAATACTCACAGATCCTGTCTTTGAGGGTCTTTCACGTATGTTCAGTCGACTTAAAATTGAGTGAGGCGGGGCCGAAGTGAATAAGCTGAAAGACTTTGTCTCGCAGCCAATCTTATGTTGCGCGGAAGATGTATTTAGAAGCGCAGTCTATCTGCAGGCTAAGAGAGTCAGAATGGTAACTGACAATCAAATGATCGGATGGATAGATGATGTATTCTTTCTAAGAGAGTGAATCTATCTAGTTTGTGTGCAGTGCCAAGATATGTGTTGGCGGGCCTCTGCATACAAAGCACGTGACATGCTGAGATCACTCTGGATACTGGAGAGAACTAGAAGGCTACCTCCGACAGTAACCAAGGAGATTCTCTTCTATGGATTGAGTATATCTGCGAAGGGAGACCACGTCTGGCGTGGGCTTCATCCCCTTTCAACTCGATGAGCTCTTTCTTCCACCCCACCATATCGCGACATAAAAAATTTGTGAGAGCTGCTTGTTCAAATCCACCTTTCCTATAAGTTCGTGGGCTCACTTTCATGCACATTCCTGAACACCAAGATCCTCTTGGCCTTTGTCTCGCTCTGCTGAGACCTCGTTTGAAAATTGAAAGTGTCAGGACATTAATGTCTTTAATACTGTAAGGAATATCTTAAGTAAACCATTAAAGTGATTAGATTGAATTCAGCGAATGGCGAAGGAGATACAAAACGAATATGTAATGTCAAAGGAGATACACAACGATATGTAATGTCAAAGGGATTTATTGTTTCTGTATCTAGTTTTAGAGTAGGATAGAAATTAAGGCCAAATCCCAGGAAATAACTGTGATCATATCGGGGGTAATAGCCACTTTTCAGACTACTAAAAATTCAGACATTGTTGAAGGTTAGAAGCCACGTGGAAAAAGGAGTAAATAACACGAATATGGCAAGTTAGCTTCCTAAGCACAAGTTTCGATACCACACTCATGTCGCAAAAATTATACTGGTGGTCAAGAGCATACAGATTTGTTGGATTCAGTTACTAACAACAAGGTAATCTACCTAACTATTACGGTATTCGATATAAGTGCAGAAACACAATCCGATGTCCCCGAAGACCGTACATCTGAAAGACAAAATATATCCCTATGAATCCTTACTGAAGCAGAGAGAAAAGTAAGGCTCCTATACACTGAGAAATTGGTTTTATAACGTTTATCAAATCTGAACAACTACGCCACTGCGCTCCACCTAGCTCAGCTGCATCTCCTTCCAGTCTTTCGGCAGATGTCGCATCATTTTAAGCTGTTTAGCGGACTGCCTCATCTTCTCCCACCAAGCGTTCATATATGGTGCAAATGCAGGGGACGACGGCGAGACGTATGTGACGTTATTCGTCTGAATCAAGTTCTACAACAAATCAGCAACAATTCGTCTGACCATTAGGGTCACTGGAAAAACATACCTCAGAAAGCGCCAGATTAACGAACGCCACAACAAATGCAATCCACCTCAACGTCCCATTCGTGCCCAAAAACTGATTCCCACCTCTAAACTCCACCGTGCCACTCGAATTTGTCAAAACATGCTGAAAATTCCACAGAACATACCGTTTACTCTGCATGAACGCCAATATCTCTCCCGGCGTAGATAATGCGGCCAGAGCACTCCCAACGGTGCTGAGAGCTTGCGTAGAAAGACCACCCCCCCACTGCTGGCAGATGCGGTGTAGAATTCCGCTTTCTCGCGTGTTGCGGTTGCAATAGGGGTTTACTTTGCGTGAGGCGGGCAGAATGGAGTAGACACAGTCTTCGTAGACTACTGATGCGAATGCGATGGTGCGAAGGTCGGACATTGAGAAGCGTTGGTTGCTACTGTTGGGTGTGATGTGTACGTGGCCACCGCAACTGCGTTCTTTTTGGACAGTGAAGCCGACATTGATGGCTTCCCAGAATTCTGAGATGGTTTTGGAAGGCTCCTTTCTAGTGTTCATTACGGGGGAGACAATTTCCATGCAGACTTGATGACGATCAGGATTAGGTTTTCATCTGTTCAAGGAATCGAAATCCGAAAGGGGGCTTACTGAAGCTCTCATGGCTACGCCTGAGTGAACCATCTCTGGTGATGAACCATTTCCCACTATAGTATTCTGGATGCTTGCAGTAACGGCTACTTAGATCTGGCACAGCAGATATCTGCCGATTTGCAAGTTTCTCTGCGAGCTGGCGATAGTAGTCCTTGTCTGTGAAGCTTGCTCGCAGAGCGTAAGGACGTACGACAGTTTCAATTTCCACTCCAAAATTGTAAGCTGAGTATGGAGCCATGTGTATCGATCAACACAGTGAAGCGTGGTGTTTAGTACTGATCAGCGGTACAAGGCCTTGTACGTGGTAGAATTGACACCACTGATCCCCAGGTCAGGGATGCATCATCGCGAGGGAGAAGGGTGTTACCCACTTCAGTCCTCCAGAGACACGGCCGGTGATCCATAAGGCTGAGGGAAAACGGCCCCCATTACTCCATGCTTGGCAGTGTGGTGGCATATCATCGTTACTGGACTGCGTTTTGTACACGTTTGGTTGATTATCCTAATCCGGCGATATGTATGTATGTACGCGAGTGCATATCTCGTATCCTTCAGCTAGCCACTAGCTGACGTGGCGATGTGGCCGCGGGGGCGGAGTTCCGCCTGATGAGTTTCTAAGCCGCAAGGCTGAATACCTGCATTCCCCCATCAAACCCATTCTTTCAGATTTGGTCGCGTCCTAGAAACTCACTGCGGGAATGTTAATCGCACGGAATTCGGATCGATATGGAATCCCGACCACTTCCACCGAGACCTCGCACACCACTGTTGAAGAAAACATGGTACTTTGCCTACGGAAGTAATCTTCACCTAGCTCAGATGGCCAAACGGTGCCCGAATAGCCGTTTTATCGGGAGAGCGATTCTACGGCACTATCGATGGATGATAAATGAGCGTGGCTTTGCAAACGTGGTAAGTATGGCCTGATAGCTTGCTGTCCGTAGATTCGGATGATAGAGATGTTTATTTCGCATGCTGACTGTCAGTAATAGGTACGTGCTCAAGGATACTGGGTTGAAGGGCTGGTGTTCGAGCTTGATGGGGATGATGAAAGAAGACTCGACAGAAATGAGGGAGTTTCAAAGCAATGTTACTTGAAGAAATACGAGAAACTGGAAGTTAACCCCGGGCCAAAAGTGCTGTTTCGACGACCGGTCCCATGGATTGTTGAGAAAGGGGGACCTGCGAAGCTGTTAAATGAAGCTCGAAGAAACGGAAGTCTGGTGAGGGAGCATCATGCAAGACTTCGAGAAGAAGTTCTGGTATACGCAAGCCCGGACTATGTTCAAAGTGGTAGACCTAAGGAAGAATATGTCAAACGGATCAACAGCGGAGTTACGGATGCGCGCATACTCGGGATGTCCGAGGACTACATTCAGCAGTTTATTCGTAACGAGATCCCTCTAACTGGCCAGGCTGTCGTAAAACAGACTGTACAATATCTTCAGAAGCCAGATTCAAGAGTGCGCCGACAGTCAATTGACGATCATGTCTTCCACGGGCATTTCGACGTTGAAGCTGGCGCACGTAGCAAAGCCAGCGATCGGTTACCTCGCCTTAATCACGAAACTCCCTCCCCTAAACGACTCAATACTCAACCTGCATGGCCGAGAAGATCACAAAGCGTCAGAGGGGTGAGATATACGCAAGGTGCCTTTAGTGTTGATAAACTGGAAGGACCTAAGGGATCGAGAACTGGCACATTTGGTATCAGAAATGGCGTAAATAGTATTCGAAACATGCTCGGAACATCGTTATGAGAGAGATGAGGTGGCAAGAGTGGTAGATGGATGGAGATGACATTAGGAGTGAATGTATCCATCTTAGCGGAATTATTCAAGAGTTGGTGCCATTATCATGAAGGCATCATTGACCCTCACTATCATACTACTTCACCTTTTCGTGAACCATCAAACCTCAACCTAAACATAGACCAGACGATATTTTGCTAACTACTCTGACTAACCTACATTGGAAGTTCAGCGACTACCTCCGAACCATCCGGCACCTTTCGAAGAAATGAGCTTGCGCTTCGGTTTCCTTGGAGCCTCCGAAGAATTTTGCTTACTGTTTGCGACCTGTTGCGGAATCTTTACACCTTGACTCACATTTTTGATACCTGTCTGCAAACTCCTAGCTCCATTTTCTGGATGCTGCACAGCATGGTTTAACCACCGGAAAATCGTTGGTCCTTGAGGAGCCAACACTTGATTTCCAAACGATGCCGCGACAAGAATCTTCGGTTTACATATCACTCTGGGGTAGGTAAGAACACCAGACTGGATTGACTGACAATAAAGGCCAGGACAAACGTCGAACAAATATGTTACTCGCAATGGAGGTTGCCCATCCTTCTCAACGGTCGGTTTCACAACCTTTCCGCTCTCTAGGACGTTGTAACATATATAGTGGCTGAAATCTTGTTTCGAATCATCTATCGGCCCTGTTTCCACGTCGTTGTTATTCGGAGTCCATCTCAAGGAGAACAAGCTTGTGGAGAGGTGCAGTCGATGTGCAAGACCAACCGCTGGCCGAACAATGTTTCTACCAATTGACTCTCGTAACTCTTGCAGATGCATTCGCGGGACAAGAATGGAGAGCAATTCCAGCAGATTTTCAGTCAGTGAACGGTCAAGATTGGCTTGCGCTTCACGAAATTGTGGTTGGCTGACGAGAGCATTTAGTGCTTCAAACCGCCATTCACGACACTGCGACGAATCTGAGCAAATTAGTGTGTTGTTTCTCGAGAAAGTGAAATTGGGCATACCTCTATCGGCCTTGGCCATTGCCGATTCAATCCTTTGGATTGTAGCTACTGTCCGGTCCTCCGCTCCTTTTAGAGAGGCACCATCCAAAGAGCAGTAGAAATACCGGCTAAAGAGATTGTCGTTCAGGAATTGCATGATGATTGCAAGCACATGATACTCATCCGTTCGCGCTGTTCCAAAGTCTTGCCTTGCGCGTTGAAATGTGAATGACAACAACCGATTTGCGGCATCAGCTGTGCATGGTCGACTAGTCAATTTTCCGTCATCCAGTTCATCAAGAATTCCTTCCAACCGATTTTCCACCCATCTCTGAATGTTGTTGAAAAGATCCTCAAACGCTTCCTGCGCCTCCGTTTCAGTGATAAACGAACGTCGGGGCTGAAGCCGGAAGATGTGGTCTCGGGCGTCTTGCAATTGTTTAGATAACTTCTGATCACTTTCCTCTTTTCTTTTCACCCGCTTTTTCCACTCTTCTATCTCCTTTTGCAGCCTTAATTGCTCCAATTGCTGCTCTTGTTGTGTTGTTTGAAGCGTTTTTTTCCAGTTGTCTGCTTCTTTGGCCATGGATTCGGCCTTTTCCATCTCTTTTTGCGCTTGCTTTTCGGCTTTGCGGACTTCTTCGTGGCGCTCGTCAAGTACTTCATTCAGCCAAATTGTGTGTTTTTCTTTCCCTTCCAAATCTTTCTTCAATTCCTCTTGTTCTTCAAGAAGTCTCTCAATCTCTGCTGTTTTATCTTGGAGCATGCTACGTAACCTCTCTTCTGAAGCTCGAGATAATCGAGACATTGAAAATTCCTCAGGATGGTTAGAGTGCGCTGGATTGCGCTCGTCTTCCAAGGATTGGTTTGGGGAAATTATGGTATCTACTTCTTTTTCCATTGGTCTTTCGTGTTGTCCCGGCTGTATGGCATTGATGTTATCTTTTACAGTCTCCAAAGTGACTTGAATTGCCTCCGTAGCTGGGTCAGCGGATGTCATGTTTGAAACGCGAGGCAACCGACATGTGATTCTGAGAGGTGGAGGAGATACACACAACATAAACCACATACCGGCCCAGTTTAGCCCCGGACTCGCGATATTTCGCGCGTGAGAAGTGCTAGGTTGTTAGCAGGCTGTGTCTGCAGCAAAGCTTCTCCGCAGCTGAACCCACGGCTGGCTAGGCCCCCCACCATTCAAGCGGCTGGCATAAATGCGCCCTGCTCTTCCATATTATTGGGAGAAATCTCTCTATAAGAGAGTGCTGCCTCAATATTCGGCCAGGGGGCCAAAATCAGGAGATATATTGTTGATGTTCGCCGGATTTAGTTAGTCCACTGATGACCGTCGCATAATGGTTCTCAGCCTTGCATAGCCTTGCATCCATATCGCAAGATTTTGGCGCCAACAATAATAAGTAATCTGACGCATCCAACATATGGGCCACAACATGGGCACTAGTGGCCAGGATTTGAAGGGAAGCATAGCTGCCTCTGTATTTCTTTTGTTTCATACAGCTTGGCTCAAGTCTGAGGCATCGAGGCAACAAGCTTGGAGCATGCGGCTCAGTCCACTCCTTCCGG
This sequence comes from Delitschia confertaspora ATCC 74209, assembly GCA_010093945.1. Classification (NCBI taxonomy): domain Eukaryota; kingdom Fungi; phylum Ascomycota; class Dothideomycetes; order Pleosporales; family Delitschiaceae; genus Delitschia; species Delitschia confertaspora. Next base: position 21,757 of record ML994073.1, on the reverse strand, counting down.
GGTTTCGATGCACAGTATCTATTTATCGTACTGTAGGTATTGGGGTTCCTCACTTTCCCCCAAGTGTCGGCTCTCATCGGGCTACTCATGGTTTAGTCGAGGCTGAAAGCCTTCAGGTAAGTTTCGCGTCAACCTGCAGTGAGCACAAATCTGGCAATCCTCTTCTCTTTTCATAATCCCCTTCCTTCCTAGATTAAAGGAGAGTTCACTTGAGATATGCCTCGACGCATTATTGTTTCGCTTGACTTTGGTACCACTTTCTCCGGTCTTGCTTGGGCTGAGACCAATCGGGTAAGTGTTGTTCTGTTAATTAAAGGTGACACTTTCCTCACTGTTGACCGCTCCAGGCCGATTACCAATATGTGATTGAGGACTGGCCTGCATCTACTTCAAGTGCTCGCACAAAATCAAGCGCCAAGGTCCCCACGGAACTGAGGTCTATCAATAATGGCTTTCAATGGGGCTTTCAGATACCAGCAACAGCAAAGCGGAACAAGTATTTCAAATTGTCAGTGATACTATTGAATAAATTAATCTTGGCGCTGTTGACTATAGTGCAGAAAGTTGGATGAGCCAACAGGTTCAACCACAGATAGCAAACCTCCGGAGGAGCTTACGCAACTCTACCTTTCGTTTCTATATAAACACCTTATCTCCGTTCTCGAACAGCGCCTCTCAGCGAGCGTTGTAAATGATACACCAATTGACTTTGTCCTCACAGTCCCGGCGATCTGGTCTAATTCGGCTAAGCAGAAGACCGAAAAGGCGGCAGTCAGAGCTGGTTTTAAAGGGTCGAAGAAGATACATCTGGTTTCGGAGCCGGTAAGACATCTTACCAGTTGCTAAAAGATTCCGTTTGCTAATTCTCGGAAGGAAGCCGCTGCTATATACACTTTGCACAACCTTGGTACGTCCAGCTTGCAAGTGGGTAAAACCTTCGTTGTATGCGATGCAGGAGGTGGCACTGTGGACCTCATATCATACAAGATTACCCGACTCAGTCCCAAGCTAGAGGTTGAGGAAGCTACCGAGGGCACGGGTGAGAAATGTGGTTCCTCGCTGCTCAACCAGAGGTTCAGGAGGCATCTAAAACAGAAGCGCGGTGGAGAATACTGGACGGACGACCGCCTTGTCGAAGCTATGAATACCTTTGAGACGGTGCGGGCTTGCTCATATGACATTGTAACCGTCATCTAACTTTACTCTAGTTCAAAAAAGGGTTTACACCGAGGGGTGAGCCTCTGTCGGTACGAGTCGATCTCCCCGACGATACTTCATTGGGTATCCGGAGAGGAAGGTTAAAGATAAGCCAAACAGAGATGGCAACTGAAATCTTTGAACCCATCATCATTGATGTACTTGGCCTGGTTCGAGAACAAATAAGGATGGCCGGTGGCACTACTGTGGCTGCTGTTCTGCTTGTTGGTGGATTCGGTCAAAGCAATTACCTAAAGGAACGAATCCGGAGCGATGTCGGGATAACACCAGTCCTCCAGCCGGAAAATGGTTGGACGGCTGTTGTGCAGGGCGCTGCGATGATAGGCCTTGCTCGAGCAAATGCCAACCTAGCCCGAGTTTATGTTTCGTCGAGGACGGCAAGAAAGCACTATGGCACAGAACTCACAGTCAGTTATGATTCTGCAACAGACGACTCTAACAAGAAGTGAGTCCTACTGCATGGTCTCGAGTTCCCCGCACTGACATCCATTCAGATTCTGGTACAAGAAATGGAACGAATACGCAGTGAACCGTATGTTCTGGTTCGTCACAAAGGTGATACTCTTCAACCCCAGTCCATTTCTAATATCTTAACCATGTGCAGGGTGAATCATACCCAGAAAATAGGCCTTCGGTCATTGACTGGAGTTTTGACATTCCAGTCAATAGGGGAGTCCAGACCGGGTCTTCGGTGACCGTTTACGTGAATGACAGAGACAGCAATGCCCCACGGTATAGAAATGACAACACCAGACGCGTCGCAAAGCTAGAACTGGACTTGGACCGATTCACCTTCACTAAGAAGCTTTTCAGCCGCAAGAAGATGATGGGTGGACACTGGTATAACTGCTTTAAGTGCTCTATTAAAGCGACCTATGAAAGCGCTTGGATCACATATACTCTTATGTTGAAAGGTAAGTGCGTCCTGTTCCTTAATAATGCTGCTGTGTTTCCGCCCCCTTTCTGTCTATTCTTCTTCACCGGTCCAAAAAGTGTACGAGTTTTTGAGTTGCTAAAGGGACCTCTATAGATAAGCAGCACGACGTTATCAAGGTTAACTATGATTGATACCCCCGTCTTACAATCAAAGATTGCACGGCCCATTTCTTCTTCCAGTTAGTGTTTATAACGTATACATATGTTTTGGCTTTGTACAAATGGAAGTGAGGTGAATTTTGCACTCCGAATTTTTTTGAGATATATCTACACACCTATACTGTGTTAATGAATATAAATGAGTTGTAGTGGATCTCGAGGGAAGAATACCGCGGTCGTAGTAACCCACTGCCTGATATGTCCGCCTCAATCGATCACTAATGGGAATCCTCATGAATGATCATCACCGTATTCTGTCAAGCCGCCTCCTGTGTTTTGACCACGTTGTAAAGGCGCTGTTGGATGATTAGTTTTACCATTCTTCGCCTGAAAGCACTCCACCGCCGAGTGGAGTGGCGAATTTTTGCTGAAGTCATGCACCACAACCGTGCAATGCAAGGCTGAATAATGGGGGCTATGCGCAACCCATACAAGACTGCACTATGTTTTTTTTAGACTCGGCCGCTCGCTTCTAGTCAGCCATCCTTCTTAAATAAAACTCCGGCGCAACCCAAGATGATTTAAAGTTTTCAGTGGTCACACCGCTCCTGCTCATGTCGAATCCTAAATTGCGAGTTTCCAGCAATGAGCATCAACTCTGCAACCACATCTTCTCATGCCGAACTACTACCATGGAGATGGACTATTACGGCTAATGATCCAACTGTCTCGTGCCCCTCTTCATCGGCCATCCTCGGCACCCTTGCCATCGTTAACATTCTTGTCTCCGCGCTCAGCATTCTTTTTGGCAACCGCCGCGTTCTCCACTGGGTCTTTTGCCGGCGATGGTTCAAGACATTGGACAGCCATGCATACCGGTACATGTGGGCCGTCAATGTTGGTCTCCAACTCGGCGCCAACGCTCTTATTGCTGTAATATTCCAGCGGGCACCTGGATACCACGCCGACTTCAAGGTCTGGGAACTGATGCTCTTTTTCACTGTCCGACCACGCCTCTCATGGATCGCTCTCGGTCTTCTAGGCCCGCTGTCTCTGGAGAAGGGAGAGCAGATTACTGTGGAATTGCGTCGGAAGGCCAGTAACAGGGCTTATAGGGCGAGGAATTTCAGGAATGTGAGAAATACTCAATCTCAACCCACTACCAAAGAAGTCTGGATACCACATTTCCCCTGGAGGTCAGCTGCGATAGCACAAATTTTTTCAGAAATCGTACTCCAGTGCATCGCACTGTATATTATGGGACGGACCGCATATTTCGCCTCCCACCATGGATTTTACAATGTTACATCTACGCGGTATAAAGAGTTACCAGACGCCGCGCACTTGATGTACGCTGGAGCGTTATTTTACCTCATCGTCGGATCAGGGATGTTGATATGGGAGGTAATATGGCTTCTAATGAGAGTTAATGCGGAGGATTTAGAAGATGGGGAAAAGGCGAGTGGGCTGGGATTGTTTGTTATTTTTAATTTGTTTACGACGTGGTTGGGCAGTTGGATCTTTTGGGCTGGGTTTGTGAGTTTGGCAGGGAACCTGTGAGTATTTCTTTTCATAATAGGTCGAAATTTGAGGTTTTGTGCTAATTGTTGAAGGTACTGTCCGCCGAAGCTTTACGCTCAAGGTACCATTTGGGCGGCATTTTCACTTTTTGGGATTATGATTGGTGGTGGTGCCGGGTAAGAGAATGAACGAATCATGAGGAAACGTCTTAGTGAACATGTATTTGGGTTTTCCTTATGATAGAAATGGTATGTAGCATCAGGATAGTTGAATGTAAGAGTGTCCCTTAAGTCACGTACACCACAATCACCTTACATTCATCCCCGGGCACATTCACGATGATCCCCGAGACATCTCCGCTAGTATTACATCTGTCTTATTCTCCGTACTATCATATAATACCCCACATCTCGGCACCCGGCAGTTGATATTAAAGTTGTGTTTCCCTGGATGTTGCCAAATTGTATCCGGGTGAATATAGATATATCAGCCTTCTTGGCGAACTGTGTGCGCAGCAAAAAAATGGTTCGCCAGACATGTTCCATTGGCGGGAAACATCTATCATGTGGCTAAGGGCAAAGAGGATAAATATTTTAATTATGGAAATGCTAAAGAAAATCCAGATATTCCCCCAATTGAAGGCTCCGAAAACTTCATGAAGGGCAAGATTCCGCAATGAAGTTCTCTACATATATGAACACTTCTCCCTCTCATTTTCTCCTCTGACATTCTCTCCAACCCTATCAATTACCAACCGTTCCCTACTCAATACACACTCCCACCGGGCCCATAATTACTATGAAGTCACTCACTTTCCTCGCTCTGGTGGCCATGCCTTTGGCCGAAGCCCACTATATCTTCAATCGCCTCATCGTCAACGGCAAATCTATCGGCGGCGAATACGCCTACGTTCGCAAAAACAGCAACTCCTACAATCCCGCCTTCACAAACGACATCGTCAACTCCAACGACCTGCGCTGCAACAAGGGTGCCAAACCTGGCTCTACTCAGACCTACACAGTCAAAGCGGGCGACACACTCGGCTTCAAGCTGTTCAATAACGAGTTTATTGAACACCCTGGACCAGGTTTCGTTTATATGAGCAAAGCACCTGGTGATGTAAATGAGTATGATGGCTCCGGGGATTGGTTTAAGGCATGGGAGAAGGGCGTTTGTGGGGGGAGTCCGGGGAATGATGGGAGTTGGTGCTTGTGGCAGAAGGATCGCATTGAGTTTCAGGTCCCTAAGACGGTACCTCCAGGGGAGTATCTGGTGAGGGTTGAACATATCGGGTTGCATGAGGCCGATCGCGGGAAGGCACAGTTTTATATTGAGTGTTATCAGTTGAAGATTGAGGGCGCCGGAGGTGGAACGCCTGGCCCGTTGGTGAAGATTCCAGGTATTTATTCGGCAAATGATGCGGGGATTAGATATAATAAGTGGAGCAGTAATCCAGCGCCTTATGTTATGCCGGGGCCGAAGGTGTGGAAGGAGTAGAGGGTTGTATGGGTTGAAGTGGCGGAACTATTGGAGGAGACCTCGGGCTATTTCAATATTATACCATTATACCTATGTAGTTTTGCCTACCTCCGGTGGTGTTAATTCAAACATGTTCCGCTAAGCTCTGCACAGAGTGAATACATTGGCACGTGATATTTATTGGCTAATTGGATTTTCGAACATCAGCTGACCTTATACTTTTATACACCTTGAAATAAACGTTCTAAATAATAACGAAGATTAGAAAGTACCCATGACTTCATGAGAAGGTTTGATTAACCTCCATCAAAGCTCGGCTTTTACTTACTTGCCAAAGCCACCGTCCTCGAATTGGTCCAACATGACGTTAGACTTTAACAGATGTCCCCAATTACCTACAGCACTTTGGGAAACCTTATTGTGACATCTAATCAAAGTTTGTTTTTATTAACTACAAGGCAGAAAACTTAGGAAGATGACATGCGCAGTGAAACACTTAGGATGTATGGGCTTGACCGAGGCAGTTATCGGACGTCACGCAACGGTTGCCTCATGATCTACCACAGTGGTACTAAAACCAACAACCGTGCGTTAGAGTACTCCTATACTTTCAACTTCATTGTCAATATTCGAGACCCTATCTCAGCTCCACTGTGCTCTTTTGTCAGTATGGCATTTGCCATTCACCTTCCTGCCCATCTGTCACTTGCGTTTTAATTGAGGGCTTGCTCTTTCCCCCTTTCTGATAATCATTCCGAAAATACAATATCAATGACTTCAAGAATTCTGTTTCTTCGCATTCTCTGATCTCTGAATTTCAAGTGGTCGAGTCAATATTCTCAAGTCAACATTCCCGAAATGTAAGCGATGCCCAGAAATTGTAACCATGTCGTGGCTATCTATCCCCCGCATTCTACGACATAACTCCAGGCTCGTCCCCCGATAGTCGTTCTTTCCATATTCTTGGATGATATAGAGGCAAAGACTCCGACCTCGGGAGACTTTTACTATGTCTTGTTCCACCTCTCTTTTCCACTCCAAAATCCTATCATTCTTTATACCGTCCACCTAGTGCGTCTCATGATATCACATTCGTTTGGACTTCACCCCCCCTAACACCCCATATCCTATATCCTATATCCTATATCCTATACTAATCACCACTACAATTAACATCCCAGCATACATGGCGGACAAGGAGAAGCAAGCTGTTGAGCAGCACCGGGCTAAAGCCAATGCCTCGGAAGAGTTGGAGCCCACTACCACGATCGATACGAAACATCAAGATGAGGCTATCAAAGTCATAGCCCAGTATGCTGGAGACAAAACCTGGACTCCTGAAGAGGAGAAAAAGGTGGTCCACAGGATCGACAGGAGATTGCTGCCCTTGCTATGTATCACTTATGGCCTTCAGTACTACGACAAGGCGATGCTCTCTCAGGCTGTAAGTCAGTGCGGGCTAATATGTGGAAGGCTGTGCTAACAGATGGAAGGCTCTTTTCGGCCTGCGGACGGATCTGGAACTCGGTATCGGTAATCGTTATTCGTTCTCAGCAAGCATCTTCTACCTTGGTTTTATCGTTGGATCGTACCCGGCTATGCACATGGCTCAGCGCTGGCCCATTGAACGAGTTGCGTCAGCTATCGTAGCTGTCTGGGGTGTATGTTTAATGTGTACCGCCGCCTGCACCGATTATAAAACGTTCTACGCTCAACGGTTCTTTCTCGGATTCCTAGAGTCTGGAATATCACCAATGTTCATGCTGGTCGTTGGGAGTTGGTACAAAAAGCCGGAGCAAGCGCTGCGTATGGGTGCATGGTACTGCTGCACCGGTTATGTCTCCGCAATTTCTCCTCTAATCAACTACGGACTTGGCCACATCAGAGGCGGATCTCTGAACAGCTGGCAGTACATGTATCTCGTCGCTGGAGCCGTCACAGTTCTCTGGGCCATCCTGATCTACTTACTCATGCCCCCCGACCCGATCCGCGCCAAAGGATTTGACGATCGTGAGAGGTACATTGCGGTAGCCCGAATGCGTGAGAACAACGCTGGAGTACGGAATACGCATTTCAAATCGGAGCAAGTATGGGAGTCTCTTCTCGATCTCAAGTTCTGGACCATCTTTGCAATGGCCTTTTTCATGATGATCGCAAACGGCCCCGTATCCTCCTTTCTTCCCATCGTCATCTCCGGTTTCGGGTTCAATTCTCTTAACTCACTTTTGTTGCTGATGCCTTCGGGGGCGGTTATTGGAACTATTGAATTGGTCGCACCGTACATGGCGTACAAGATTCCTCGGATACGCACTTGGGTCATAGCGATTTGTCAACTCGGGACCATTGTCGCGTCAATTCTGCTCTGGCAACTTCCCCGAAGCAATAAAGGAGGTCTACTCTTTGCTTGTTACGTACTTGCATCTTTCGGGGGAGGCTATGCGGTTTTGATGGGCCTACATATTGCAAATACAGCTGGATACACTAAGCGCTCAGTCACCAGTTCCGGGATCTTCGTTGGGTATTGTCTTGGTATGTTCTCCGCCTTCACAGTTTGATACTGATCATGATGCTAATGACATAACTAGGTAACTTCGTGGGACCATTACTCTTCAAACCAGAGGATGCTCCAATTTACGCTCCCGGCTTCATCGTAACACTCATCACCTCGATTATCGCTGCGCTGCTCTCTGTCTGGTATCGGTATATCTGCATCCGGGAGAACAAACGGCGTGACAAGAGCGGGGTTATGGAAGGTTTTGAGCATGCGTATGAGGACGACCTTACCGACAAGAAGAACCCGCAATTTCGGTATACACTGTGACTTTCCGATTGAACCACAGCTTTCATTTGGTTCGTACCATTGTGTGCAGGAAATTTTTATCATTCCATTATACACTTTTGGTAATTCCGCCATTTCTTCCTGGCATGGACTGAATGCTACCGGCTGCTTTATCTCTAGCTCCCTTATGTATATTTGTTATTTTATACCACTGCATTGCCTGTGAAGTTCATTTTTTAGGTTGCGAAAATTCCGGAAACTATGCAATACAGTTGTGTCGGAGGTAGCCTTCTAGTTCTCTCCAGTATCCAGAGTGATCTCAGCATGTCACGTGCTTTGTATGCAGAGGTCAAGTTGCAACCAATACTTTGTAACCATGGTTTGCACAATTAAGCGGCACTAGAATGTCTAGAAGGTACAACGATAGTTGTTAGAATAAGTTTAAGCTGGGATTACCTTTTGTTAGGCTGGAAGGTCACATGAGTCTTGGCTACCAGTTCATGTATTTAATACCGCTCGTAGTCGACAAGACCAGAGGTCAACACACTGCACAATCTGTTGAAATTATCAGCAATCAATAAAAGTGACTTCCACCCTATGGTATGTCAAAATGACCAACCTGGTGATTGCTGATGTTTTCGACCATGTTCCTCATAAACCTGCAGGGCATAGAAGGGCCAATATTTATGGGACGGTTGAAGGCGCAAGAGTGAAGCCTTTGCCGTTGCTAGGAAGAGATGTATCGAGACTGGCGAGAGATCCGAACGATGCCAGCGCTGCTTCACATCTTCACCCATGTGAATCTTTTCACTTTCTTGGGCGAAGATCAAGCAGACTGACCAGAAGTGTATGATGATCTTATGAACTTCTTCTGGATTTGTATGAGGGATTTCAGTATTGTTAGCATGGTACCCAACTTCTTAATGCCACTCGTTGGCTCCCTTGCAATGAGTTCGCAGATCATCAGGCGCAAGGTCTATGACCTTTTCTGGTGAACTAGCTAATCACTCAGAAACAATATTTCTAACGAGGTAAAAGCAAAGCAACAATCGCCCGGAAATATCGTGCAATGGAGAGCCGAGGTAACCAAGCTCCATGATGAAGCCGCAGTCGCAAAGATAACACTTGGCTTGCTTTTGGCCAGTGCCTTTCAGGTAACCCCTAATCACGCAATTCTTCATTTATAGGCTCTGCATACATTCGAAATACCAAAAGCAATTCTTGAAGGAAGGGACAGAACACAAGTACGCGTTGGCCGGTTTGTGGAATTGAGAAATGCCGTACCTCGACAGCTTTGTAAAGAAGACTGCTCGTCTGAGTCCTGGACCGATCCGTAAGTCAACCATTGCCTTGTATGGCTAATATAGAAAGAGGTTCCTGGTAAAGTGAGTTCTTCATGCGCAGTCATGGTGTCTTACACTTCTCCTGAAAGATATTCTGCTGGAATGGCAATCTCGCTGTGCTAGAATCTTCTAACAAGTCTGCCAAGCCACGTGACAACCACATTACACGTCATATATTGTGTCATGCACTTCAATATGCTCCCACTCTTTTCTAAGTACAATCCTGTAATTACATGATCTCATGTATATATTTGTCACTCCTTTGAGGACATTTCAATCAATCCATTCTTAAGACAATATTTATGAGCACTTCCGTTCTGCCAAACAAAACCTTCATTATATTCCATCCCAATTGGAAACTGGATAGCGATACCTGAACTTGCAGTCAGGCGTGATGGAAAGGTCTGGCCAAACGCTCATGAATTGGCAGGTTCCATTTCGTGAAGGAGGATGGCACATCCCAATCTCGATTCACTCATCCTGGCTACTATTTCTCCATTCTAGAAAGCTATCAAGCATGCACGTCCTGCGCGATTTTACGTATCGGTCGTCATGAAGATGAATTTTGTCGCATTTGATATTGGATTATGAGTTCAAGCTACAGGATGAGATAGCGCAGCCTCTTTTCATTTATTTGGAAAGGTACGGTTTCCGAATCCATTCATGAAGATTCTTATGTAGAGGCGTGAGGTTGATATTAGGTAATGATCAGGGGTCCGATTGGTGCGGCGAGACTCGAGAAGAACGTAGGTCGGGTGGCTGTATATGGATACTTAAATGATCCCTAGTGCGGATTCCCCGAAAGTCGTACTCGTGTCCGGCGAAACCAAAACTGCAATTGAATCCATCAATTCTGATCTTTGGCATGCTCCAAGAGATGGTTCGAACAAGTTTGGGATCATCACCAGAATTACCGTACGGAGTATTCCAGCGACTGACATCTGAAGCGGTTTCCTGTATATGCCGTCATCTCAAGCTTCAAATGTTCTGAAGCGTTTTATGATTCTGTCAACAGGAGCCCAGCGCACGAGAACCATATCCATGCCGCAGGTCCGATCGCGTGTTTTACCTATCTCCACAGCGTTCTCCGTATCCAGATCATTTCCGTCAATCCTGTCTCCACTAAGTTGCCAGAGCAGAACTGTAAATGGCCGAAGTATTGGGCCACATCTGGTTTTCAGTCAATCTACTGGTTATGGAGCACTTGTAAGGTCCAAAGTTTGAGAAGTGCCACCGACGAGATGAACGCCCTCAATCCTCCAGGCAGATGTCAGGTATTTGCCATGACCACCATCAAGAATGGCTTTGCAACCAATACTGCTTGCCATACCGCATCCGCGATGTTATTGCCTCCATCTGCCGTGAAAACGTTAAAGGGACGTCTTGGACGTTAGTTTTGCAACCACATTTGCCGTCATGGGCACGCAAAGGAGACCCGAATCCGGTTGACTTGGAGGGTCTTGATGAGCCGCTTGTGGTGATGGAGTTCACATTGAGCCGATTTGAGAGCCGGCATAATGAGGTTGTTGAGAAGTTAACGCGTGGTGCGATGGAGCAGATTGATGCATTGCCGCGATGAACGGGACAGAGCATCGGTACCGCTATCTGAACTGTTGGAGAGCGTGGCAGAAGCCATTCGAAGGATATGGTGAGCAGAATGAGCGATTTCTGAAGGACGTCAGTATGAAGTATGATGCGAAGGGTTTATTCCAAAGGGCGTGTGTTGCTGGATTTAAGCTTCATGATGGAGCCGGGAAGAAGGATGACAAAGGAGTTGTGTCGTGGCGTTAACACGAGAATTAAACGTGATCACGTGTGCGAGGAAGTCATGCGTAATCCGCTCCATCCCTACATGATCTGGACCTCAACCTCTCCTCTCCTATGCGATTCTTGTCGCGTGAATTCCTCAAACCCAATTTTAAGTCTACTTGACGTTTTCCTGTACAAATACATCACCTTTTCGTAATATGCCGTTTCAGAATTTCACAGCAGCCTTTTGATTGATCGGAAGCGTTATTTACTGTCTTCCGGACGTTATAGACTGTCCTATGCTCCTTACAGCATCCCGAAGAGTCCATACTATCAATTTGAGTAGCTCATACATTCGAATTCCCGTAAAATCACGACCACGCTTTTTCGAGTCTCCTAATTATCTTATACCCTGTTTCCTTGCTTTAGCCTCTTCTGGAGCATTATTGTCCATATTCTCGCTCTTAATCCTTTCTCTCACGCAGATTTTCTACACTGTCTCCATTATTGCTTCTTGTTCTATTCTCCTTAAATTGCGACGGTGCTCTTTCAGATCTACCTATAAGAAACATCATATATCGGGTATAATCAGAAACCCTGAAGTCTGCTCAATCTGGACCCTTCTGCCAATGTTGTCTTCTTATTTCCTATTCCAGTTTTTGTACGCTTATTCATACAGGCGGCGATGCAGCTGGCCGCCTTGCCTTAAGTAAATGGCGACCAAAGCAGCGAAACGAAGCAATTCGTACATTACAGGCGACATATTCGCAACATCTCTCCAACGGCTTAATCAGAGTTTCACAATATTAAGTGAACGTTCACATTCAGTTTTTTAGGCCCTCTATTACCAAATCGTCGTCAAGGGAAAAAGGTAGCTGTTCGAACTCATTTCCTGTCTCCGTTCGATGATTCCTTAACTACTTCCTTCAGAACGGACAGAACTTGAACCGACGGCTTTGCGTCATCAAAAGGACGTCGGGGCGGGTCCAGTTTCTTCAACAATACAATCTAAGGGAGGTCGGGAAGGCAGCGCCACACCCGGGTGCAGCCGTCAACTAGTATTTGCACTCTTGGCGTCAGCCACAACGCTTATCCACACACCTCATGAATTGATCTCGTTTGCTGAGCCACCACATTTTGGCGGAGGGAAAGTCAAAGCTGGATCTAGACAGTCAAATGCCGTGAAAGAGAGTAGTGAAGGTACACTTCACCATCTAGCGCCTTGTTCATTTGCATCCTCGGTTCAGGTCACCGGACATCCGATCAAGGAAATATAGGCCGTCACTCGAGACAGCTACTTATATTGTTTCGATGATCTTATCATATCCGGTTGAACTATAGATGATACTGAAACCTACGACCGAACTAAAGTGGACTGGCGACGATTATCGTTACTGCTTTGGGGTGATTCCGTTTCACCATTGGTTTGTGATGCCATGGTATTCATGAGATGACATTGACGTGGTATACCAGTGTTGGAGTGGTGGATGGAATATATAAGGACTCGAATCGACTGTTAGGTATGAACCATGCACTGTCCGAGAAGCTGCCTGCCCCAGCATCCAACAGCAAACTTTCCTTCCTCTGTGACTGCACCATACTGCCTTGTCCATATGAATCACCTCTCAGTTCATAAACCGATCCCCTACAGCGATGGTCTTCTACTCTGTCTACCTTTACTTTAACGAACAAAATCCCGGACAGACGCAGACAATATCCGTTCAGAGCTCCTCGGAAGAGATGATCACGCTGAAATCAGACCGGATGCCAGTTCGGCAAGACCATTACATACAATGCCAGCAACAGTTATCGGTACCGCAGTTTGCCATGTCACCACTTGTGACTTCTGTTGTTACCGACGGCGTCTACTCTTGGCCAACATCATTAACAACGGGAAACATGCTTCATTCAGCCCGGATCTTGTCATGCCGTAGAAGGCGAATTTCATATCGACATGCGTGTTCTAAGATTTATACCGAGCTTTGCCATTTTCATCCCGGATCTCATCGAACAACTGTCCGAGAACTGTTAGACTAGCTCTAAATGGAAGCGCATCCGTAACTTGCATGGCTTCCGTTAATTAAAAGTTCTTCCGGATCGTCACCACGAAGCTTCAACGAAAACATTTCCCCAGCTTTCTCCACTTCCCCTCACGATCTTCGTTTGCTTCCAGCAAACCTTGCTGAGTTGGAAAATGGCTCGTATGAAGGAATTGGAGAATAAATACAGAGGACCTGGCAGTACCTGGGATTGATGTCCCCACCGTGGTAAAACTTGAATATGCTTGGTATTCGACAAGTAGTCCTGTCAGCGCTGCTGACATGCGCAGCTACAGGTCAAAAAGGTATATCTTCCAATAATTTGAATGTTTTGAAATTTCGGTTAACACTTCCAAGCAATTACCTCGACCGGGAAAAACTTCACTCTTACCGGCGATGGCATGTCATATCTCTTCCACGTAGACCCCATCAATGGTGACCTCGTCTCGGACCACTTTGGAGGACCTGCCGATGACTTCACACGACCAGCAAACATTCTGGGCTGGGGCTGGAACTCCGAGCTTAGCGTTCTCCGTCGCGAATTTCCCGATGTTGGACGTAGCGACTTCCGCTTACCTGCTATTCACATCGAACACGCCGACGGAGATACAGTATCTGCCTTCCGTTACCAGTCGCATGAGATTGTGCAGGGGAAGCCCTCTCTTCCAGGCCTGCCTGCGACATTTGGAGAAGCAGGCGATGTTACGACACTGATTTTGCAGTTGTATGATAATGTCTCTGATGTCTCGGCTGCGCTATCTTACTCCATTTTTCCCAAGTATAATGCTGTTGCGAGGAGCTTCAGCATTACCAATAACGGGACAAATGAAATCACTATTGAGAGAGCCGCAAGCTTTAGCACTGACCTTCCAAATCTGGAATTGGATATGATTGAGCCTCACGGAGATTGGTCTCACGAGTTCAATACGGTGAGGAGGAAGATTGATTATGGCGAGACGACGTGAGTAGAGCACACTTTCCTCTGACTGATTGCTAACCGTGACAGATTCCGGAGTTCTGCAGGGTATGCATCGCATCTTCACAACCCCTTCTTTGCCCTTGTGTCACCGACTACCACTGAGAGCACCGGCGAAGCGTGGGGGTTCAACTTGGTCTGGACTGGAAGTTTCGAAGCAACAGCTGAGCGATTTTCGAACGGTTATGTCCGCGTCCTCCTCGGACTTAACCCTCTTCATACTAGCTTGCGCGTTCAGCCAGGTGAAACGTTCCAGTCGCCTGAAGCTGTTGCCGTCTATTCGTCTGAAGGGGTCGGAGGCATGTCACGTGCCTTCCACGACCTATATCGCAACCATCTCTCGCGCTCGAAGTTTACCAAAGAAACCCGCCCGGTTCTCCTCAATTCATGGGAGGGGCTTGGCATGGAGATCAACGAGACTGCACTCGTCAAACTAGCAGGCGAAGCGGAGGAACTTGGAATTCAACTCTTCGTCAATGATGATGGCTGGTTCGGCGTTGAGTATCCGCGAAACAACGACTCTCTTGGACTCGGTGACTGGACTCCAAACCCAGCAAAGTTCCCAAATGGGTTGAGATCATATGTACAGCAAGTAAACAACTTCACTGTTCTCAACTCTACGACGCCTTTGCAATTCGGTATCTGGGTTGAACCAGAAATGGTGAATCCGAACTCCACACTATATCACGAACATCCGGACTGGGTTCTTCACGCTGGGAAACACCAACGGACACTCACGAGGAATCAACTGGTTCTAAATGTAGCGTTACCAGAGGTGCAGGAATTCATCATCAGCACAATATCTCGCATCCTCGACTCTGCCCACATCCAGTATGTTAAATGGGACAACAACCGCGGCATGCATGAGATATCTCACCCATCAGATGACTACAAATACATACTTGGTCTATACCGGGTCATCAATAATCTGACCACCAGGTACCCAGACGTCCTTTGGGAAGGATGTGCCTCAGGTGGTGGACGTTTCGACGCCGGTCTTTTGCACTACTGGCCTCAGCACTGGACCTCCGACAATACCGATGCCTCGGACCGGCTTACAATTCAAATGGGGACTTCCCTGGTCTACCCGCCCTCTGCAATGGGCTGCCACATCTCGGCAGTGCCCAATGGATTCAATCGCCGCAACATCACGATTGAGTACCGTGGCCATGTAGCCATGATGTGCGGCTCCTTTGGTCTCGAGCTGAATCCAGAGGAACTCGAACCGGAAGAACGCGCTCTCATTCCTGCAATTATGGCTGAAGCTAAGCGCGTCAATCCTATTGTCATCAGCGGTGAATTCTACCGGCTCGCGCATCCCGATAATAGTAATTGGCCCGGCGTGCAATTCGTATCAGAGGACGGGGCACAGAGTGTCGTTTTTGCGTTCCAGCAGTTGTATACGGTGAAGCCAGCACCACCGCCATTGAGGTTGAGGGGCTTGGATCCGAAAGGGAGGTACTATAATAATTTGGACAATGCGACATATACTGGAGCGACATATATGAGTGGGGGCCTTAATGTTGCGTGGCACAGGGCGGATTATCAGAGTAAGCTTATTTGGTTGGAGAGGGAGTAAGGAGGCTATGGGTGGTTATGCCTTGGTATTGTTTCGTAGCGTTTAAAAATGTTTGTTCACCCATAGTGCTCACTATCCTTGCACCAGGATCAACCACTTCCCCTTAGAAGTTTCTTCTTTAAAAAGACTTCAGAACGGATGACACAGGGATATGGATAACATGTAAGGTGTTCCACAAGCGACCCAGCCACCCAAGTGACCCGGGCACCCCACCGAGATTGCCCACCTTTATATATGGATAGTGCAACACCACAATAAGTTACTTCCATTACATGATCATTAGAGATTATTTAGAACCTTCGCTATCTTCTACATCTATAATTTCGGCCATGCAAGTACAAGGATTATGTGTTAAGTTATAGGCTCTTGGGTGAGAGAAAAAGAGTGAGAGTGCAGCATGAGAGGATTGGCCAGTAGATGTGACTGCATTCTGGAGAGCTTATAGCAAGAGCAGAAGCTCTCGTATATATACATGAGCCAAGAGCTGTCAAGAGCTCAAGGAGTAAAGGAGGGTGGAGATGTTATAGCCAAACGGAGTAAAACGGAGTATATGGTTGACGTAAGACAAGAGGTAGAGAAGTATATGGAAGATTCTAGGACGTAACATTATGCCCAGTCTTACCGCAATGCCGGCAGTGCCTCTCTACACGAGCCCTCTTTACAGGCTTCTCGCTCTCCTCCTGCCCACCAGCCTCATCAGGAGCAAATAAATCGGCTACCTTACCTATTGTTAATATCTTCCTTCCGAATATACCTTCTTTTATGACTTTTACGTTTTGTTGCTGCCTCAGCTGCCTGTCGAAAACTAGCCATTTTCTTACACATGAACCATATCATACATGACTT
Organism: Delitschia confertaspora ATCC 74209; assembly: GCA_010093945.1. NCBI lineage: Eukaryota > Fungi > Ascomycota > Dothideomycetes > Pleosporales > Delitschiaceae > Delitschia > Delitschia confertaspora. The sequence goes on along the minus strand of ML994073.1, from coordinate 5,193 downwards.
TTGCAGAGTCCTTCTCGAATCGATTTAGCGATTCAATAATAGAAGCCGATGAGGAGCGCTTATTATGTCGGATTCGATTACCAATAAGCATTGCCTGAGCCTCTGTCTCGCGTGCAACAAATGCACGTACCTTATACGGGATTAGTAATTGCTTAATCATGATTGCGTAAAAAGTATGCATGGAAGTTTTAGCGTTGAGCTCTCATGTTTGCTGCCTTAAGGAATACTTTGCTTGATTCTCTACGCTACGGCCAATCTTGTGCTTTCGAACAGCAAATGTAGCCTTCTGAAGCTTTCCCAATTTTCTAACAGAACGTGACGTATTTGCTGAATAGAGTGACTTTGGGGGACCTCCAGATGTGTATAGTCAAATGTGACTTTGACATCGACTCTTTGATCGTTTTGAGTGTTAACATTGTGGGAGCAATCCAGGAGTGGTTTAATAGACCCATGGAGACTTCTTCAACGGCCCGTTCATCCCCACAAGGTTCGGTTTCGATAGCCTCATCAGAATATGGGATTCTGGTTATCCAGCGATTGAATAGCAAAGGCTGTGCTTAACTATTACCAAGTAAGTATATTAAACCAGTCGGCTTCGTTAACAGTCTTGCACAACATTTTTGCGCATGCTTCCAAAACTGCGCGCTGTCGCTGAACTTTGAAGCTGACAGCGAACGCGTTAGCTTGCTGAGTAACCTATGGCTTCTTCAGGTTCTGTTAGACATTGATATGGTGTATCCTCTCTAGACGGCCCCTGAAGACAGTGTTACTAGTACAACTCTTGCTATATGTTCAACAGTACATTAATCATTACCCAAACACGCCGTAAAGAGGCGAACCAGCCGGCAGTTTGCTCGACACGTAGCTTTAAAGTTGTACACTTCGATTTCCTTCTTCTGCGTAGTTGTGGTATATCTATTCGATGATAAGAGTTCTCCATAGCGATAGTATTTCGTCAAAGTGGCCGGAGTCGAGAGATGTAATAGCAATCTCGCTGTGCTATAATCTTCTAGTTGGTCTTCCAAGCCACGTGAAAACTGCACTACACGTTATACATTATGTCATGCACTTCTATATATTTCCACCCCTTTCTCAAGTACAATCCTATAATCACATGATCCCGTGTATATATTCGTCACTCCTTTGAAGATATCTCAATCAATCAAATCATTCCAAAGACAATATCTATGAGCAATTCCGTCTGCCAAACACAACCTTAATTATTACGTTCTGAAGTCCTTGGACTACATGACTGGCTAGGGAGGATTGGAGTTCCGGGAATCACCCCAGGCTGTCCATGTGGGACCGGACGGCAAACACTCCAATATATTCTAGCGTTCTGCCCCAACTACATCCAGCTCCATGCGGATCTGCTTTTAAAGACAGACACTACAGAGCTTCTGGAGATGTTGAAGGAGAAGAGAACAGTAAGAGCAGCTGTTCAATGGCTCCTAGAAACAAACATTCTAGAACATTTTCAAATGTCAAGCGCTATTACAAAAGAGACTACAGGGGACTGAGCCCCCTTTCAACTAACCCAGGCCGTATCATAATAACCTCTCTGTTGCCTGAGCGGCAGCGCTGGCAGATAGGGAGCAGCAACTAGTAGCTGGTGAAATCACTCACCATGGCTATATTAGAATAGTTTAGGGTGAGGAGAAGGCAAAGATTTTGGACGTTAGAGGGAGACTCCTCTGGTGTCCGGTTTACTTTGCTCTACTACGTGTTCATAGACCCAATTGGGAATCAGGTAGCACGTTAAATTGAATTATAATAATAATAATATGATCACGATCATAATACCGCCCATTGACTACCCAGTTTTCCCCTCATACTGCTTACATCTTGGTCCTTTTCCATCTCTACTTCCCCGTTTTTCTCTTTCTCCCTTTTAGCGAAATCACTGCAAAGATAAGTTCTTACATATTTTTTATTAAATATTCTGAACCCAACTTCTAGGGTCTAACCACTAGTCCTTAACTGCAATAAAAAACAGCACAGTTCTCCACCATAGGTCTAGCTTCAACACAGCTTCTGCGACGTAGCCCAATCGCACATCACTTTACCAACACAACTGCAGCACTTGCATACCTACGTCATTCAGTACCTGCTATCAGCACACCTCGTGAGTGTATATCGTATTCATACCTTTTTAGACTTCTCGGCATTATCTTTCCCTTCAATGCATGAAAGCGTCCCTGTTCCAGCGCGGAATCTATTCTTGTTGTAGCACGCATTGGCATTGATAACGTCTGCGCATTCATCTGTTCGCGCGAGCTCTCGCGTACATTCCGGGAAGGACTGGGTGAATGCTATGGAAGCGAGGAGGGCGAGAATAGGAATAGTGGACTTCATTTTAAAGATGAAGAGAGGAAAGAGCGTGAGGCTTATAAGGAGCCTTTCTCAGTGGTTTGGGGCGTAAGGATGATGCTTATAGAACAAATTCGCGAGCGCTGTGGGATTATATTAAGAGTAGGTTGGATAATCAAGGTTGGAAAACCCGTTTAGTCTACCGGGCATTGGATCTGCTTGAATATTTATCGACAACGTGATGTGGGATGTCGTGAATATATACATTAATGCAGGATCGGTGTTATTTCTCCGGTCGTCCATCGCCACTGCTATTGTCATTCGGAAGAGGGAACCACGGCATGTGATAGTGGTGGATATAAGCTTGAATTTAGCTGAGTCTTGGTTGCATGAAGGCAATTTTCGTATTGGCCCTAGTCGATATTGCTGCAATCCCGACCCCTGATGTCGGTTAAATAATAGTTTTCGTATATTGGGGCTGAAGTTCCTCAACACTGCAGTCAATCTCCAGTTAATTATCGGCACCTGGAAGAAACAAAAGCCGTCCATCATGAACATTTCCGATCAGTATTGATATGATAGTTTGCTAGCTCGCCTGGTTGAGTTCCGTTATCATCATCACCTTTCATCCAGAACCAACATGAAGTGGAATTCCTTTGTCGTTGGGCTCGTGTTTTTCGCGCCTTCCAGCGCACTCCTTCGGTTTGGATGTTCTCAACTTACCGTCCAGCGTTTGGACCCGTTGGTTAACCCTGGCATGGCTCCGTCACCGCATCTCCATCAGATTATCGGAGGCGTGAGAACAGCTTATATCTTATCTGAGTATTGAAGCTGATCACTGATAGAACTCGTTCAACATCTCCATGGACCCTAAGACCCATGACCTTGCCAAATTGTCTACGTGTACGACGTGTCAATTTACTGAAGACTTCTCTAACTACTGGACTGCGGTGGTGTACTTCAAAGCCAAGAATGGGACTTACAAACGCGTCCCCCAGCGCGCTCAGCAAGGAATGGAGGGAACAAACGGCGGCATGGTCGTCTATTACATGTCAGACGCTCTGTTCGACACCGCGCAGAAATCGAATGTGACTGCCTTCAAGCCTGGGTTCCGTATGCTCGTCGGCGATGTCAATTATGCGACCCGCGAACAGGCGCGCGAGTTTCGTCAGTTGACGTACATCTGCATGAAAGATGAGGGGACACGTGAGCCGGAGTCTTTGGCTTTTCCTAAGCAACCATGTCCTGCGGGCATCATGATCAATCATCGATTCCCGACCTGTTGGGATGGTGTCAATTTGGATTCCCCTAATCACCGAGATCATGTTACCTATCCAGGTAAGCTGATATCTTTTCTCCCCTTTTTATCCGTTCCTTTTTCGACATGCTCTTTTATCGTTACGACTCCTCTCCTTTTAATCGCCTGCTGATCATTGTCCTTCCCATCAATGTTCTCATTATCATTCCAATTGAATACCTCTCTTTTCAACACCCTTTTTTCCCATTACCGTTACTCAATCCTCACACATATACAGAATCAGGTACCTTCGAATCCGGAGGCCCCTGCCCCTCCACACACCCTGTCCGCATCCCACAAATTCTACTGGAAACAGTCTGGGATACTAAATCCTTCAATAACAAAGCCGACTGGCCATCAGATGGCAGCCAGCCCTTCGTGTGGTCTAGCGGCGACCATACGGGGTATGCTACGCATGCCGATTACCTGTTCGGATGGAAAGACAACTCCCTTCAACGCGCCATGGATGGACATACATACGTGAGCACGCCGACATTGAAGACCCAGACGATTGCGCAGCAGAATAAGTGTAATGTTCCGGATATGGTGAAGGAGAATTTTGATGGATGTGAGTATTGAATACCGATTTGGAAGGGATAGGACTAATAATTTATACAGGGCTTACCGCGCTGCCTGGAATGACTATGATGCGCAAGTAAGGTTACTACGCAAAGGATGAGGATAGGAATTGGATATTATCTTCAGAGTCATTGTTAAGGGGGGAAGATATAGCCATGTGATAACTGCACTTTAAACTTGTGAGGTGAATACAAGATTGGACTCTATCGAGTTATCTCTGTACTGAGAGGAGTTTATATATGACTAAGTCGTGGCGCAGGTAAGGCTGAAGCTAAATGCTATTGGTACGCGGTTCCCGCATAACATATTGTCTTGGGTAGGCCGTAGTATCACTAGACGTATTTGTAATACAAGTTTGCAGCTCCTGCAGCAGTGATTGTTTTCTTGCAAGGCAAGGATATGCAGCGCTTTCCTAATCTGTCTGTGACGGATCACATGCATGTATAGGTTGGGTGGATTGTATCGGGTAGGTCGAACCACTGCGTAGTGAATGATAAACACGTGAGTAGTCAGCAACTCTCTTGAGTCGCTTTGTCACTAGTGCGCGGAGGATATCTACCCAAGACTTGCTGCCCACCCCTTCCTCCTTCTTCTCTAATCCTTTTCTTCTTATAAAGTTAGCTACTTGGGTAATCAATATAACGATTGACCTTCTCTTGCGCAACACCGTGACACTGTCCACTATGTAAGGGGCTTGCGCCCAAGAGGTGTGCGAGGCACTTAAAGGTAGGGTTCAACAAGATTGTATTCAATGAGGAGTAGAAGCTGCGAGCTAGCTTCTAGTTTATATACATGTATATATTGCCACAGCGATAGTTGCTACTGGTAATTTAGATGATTCTTGAACATTCTAGAATCTTCTAGGATTTTCAGCAGATGTTGCCACCGAGGTCGCCACCGAGGAACTCATCTAGGCTTCAGCCTATTATATTACCCCCCTTCTTTAGGTATTAGAGAGCAATTCTGAAGCGTCTTGAGCGCCTCCGAGGTGACTCTGCTTCGTGGCC